>JAQZBX010070988.1:0-15334 GCA_029593785.1 Cabassous unicinctus
TTTTTTTTTTTACCGGGAGGTCCCAGGGATCAAACCCAGGTCCCTCCATATGGGAGACGGACACCCAACGATTTGAGCCACATCCACCTCCCCTCCCAGGGTTGGAGTTTTGATGCTGGAGTTTTTGAGCTGGAGCCCCGGGAAGTAAGCACACAGAGGAGCTTGGTCATGAGGAAAGAGAAAAGGTCCTAGGAAGAGAAACAAGCCATTTGCCTGACAGTCTATAGCTGGCCTTGTGGAGATAGCAGAGGAGCTGAGTCCAGAGAGAAGCAAGCCCTGGGAAGAGAGGAACCTAGGAAGCCTGACAGATGTCGGCAGCCATTTTACTCCAACACGTGGCAGTAGACTTTGGTGAGGGAAGTAACTTATGCTTCATGGTCTGGTAACTGTAAGCTTCTACCCCAATTAAATACCCTTTATAAAGGCCAACAGATTTCTGGTATTTTTCATCAGCACCCCTTTGGCTAACTAATATAATGACTATGTTGTACACTTTATTCTCACAATCATAACAATGAACACAATAAATATAATTGCATCATAATTTTTGTTAGCTCTATATTAGGAAAATAGGGACATGGGAAGTAGGGGCAGGAAAGCAAAGGGAGCTTTACATACTCATCTTCCATTGTCAGAAGTCAGAAGATACAATCTAAAAGTAAAAACAAACAAAAAAACAATCAAGTAGCAGCACTGCAAGAAGTTATATAAAGATGTGGAGATGACTGAAATAATCAGCTAAGAGATACAACAGTGGTTATTTCTGAAGTAGGGAAAATTTAGGGATAGAAGTGTGGAGCTGTTGTTTTGGGTAATAATCTCATAGAATTATTTGCCCCTTAATTATGATGCTTATATAACTTTGATAAAAAATCAAAGCTAAGGAAAAAAAAACCCAAACATCTCAAGGGAAAAAAAATCAAGAAATTGTGCAGATGGTTCAGCTAAAATGCTGAACACAATATCAAAATTGAAAAATCAATTTCATTCATTCCTATATTTAAAAAGAAATTATTAAAGACATACCATTTAAAAAGCGACAAAAACTCAAAAAACAAATGTGTAAGACTAATGTGGAAAATGATAAAAACATTTTAAAAGAAATATAATAAATAAACGGTGAAAAACACTATGTCTGTCAAAAAGACTTAACAAATGGTAATTGTCCAAAAATTAATCCATCAATCCAATGCAGTGCCAAACAAAACTCCAAATAGGATTTTTTTAAAGAACTTAAAAACACCCAGGCCTCTTTTAAGTGTCACCTCACATTCCTGGAGAGGCCTTCCCTCCATATCCCTAGCTCAACACTCTCTATCCACTAACTGCAGTTCAGCCAAAATAATCTTGACAACAGGATGAGGGAGAGAGAAAATTTATACCTTCTATAAAGCCACAGCAATAAAAGAGTCTTATATTGAAAGACCAAGAGTCAGAATAACAAAACCCAAAGCTGTGGTAGACTGGTGGCATTAATAGCCCAGTTTTTCAACTTTCCAATATCCACGTCTTTCAACAGTACCCTTGCCCAATGCTCGGCTTGGCTTTGTCACTTGCTGTGGCCAATCAGACAGCAGCAAACATGACATAAGCAAAAGCTTGAAAGTGCTTAAGCATTTCTGCTTGCTCTCTTGATCTCCTGCCACTGCCATGAAATCAAGTTAGGCTAGCAAGAGAGATTATGTGGAGGAGGCTGCATCATCCCAGCTGAGGCCAGCCTAGAGCAGCCAGCCTCCAGCAGATCTGTCATGGGCTTCAGATGAGCAAATCTAGTCAAGATCAGAACTGCGCAATCAACCCATGAATATGTAAAAAATAATAAATGACTGTTGTTTTAATCCAGTAAATTTGGGATGGTTTGTTACACAGTAATAGCTAACTGATACAAAAGCCTTGTCACAGACCAACAAGTTCTTGAGAGTTTGATATATGACAGGGGTAACATTTTATATGAATGTGAAAAGACTAAAATATTTTTATAATAGTGCTGAAACAACTGGCTAGCTATATAGCAAAAGATAAAATTGGATCCCATTCTCATACTATACATAAAAACAAATCCCAGATGAATTAAAAATCTACACATGAAATGCAAAACTTTAAGATGTCTAGAAGAAAACATAATAGATCATTCTTTATGATGAGATAAGAATTTCTTAAAATAAAGAAAAAAGCACAACACTGACAGATTGATAAAGTTGACTACATTAAAATTTAAAATGTCTATATCAAAGATGCCACAAACAATGGGAAAAGATAAGTCACAGATTAGAAGAACAGGCATAGAACACATTTCTCTATATATTCTGGATTGGAACCCAGAATATATAGAGAAATCATATGTCAGTAAAAATAAACAAGCAACCCAATAGAAAAATAAAGAAAGAACAGGAACAGGCAATCAGAGGAAGCTACCAAAAATGGCTAATAAACATAATATCTAAAATACTCAGACTCACTGGTAACAGAAAATACAAATCAAAACAATAAAATATTTCAAACTCATGAGACTGGATAGAAGTACTAAATCAGAGAGCACTAAGTATTAGTGAGGTTTTGTGGGGAAAAGAATTAGTCTATTTTAAGTGAGAATACCAGCTGCTTCATCCATTTAAAAAGAAGTTTGCTAAAACCTAGTAAAATTAAAGATCAGGATACAACACGACCCTGCAATTTCATGTTAAGATATCTACCCTATAAAAGCTGTCCTTTCTCTGCACAAGGAGACATACACAGAATGTTTGTACCAATTGTAATAGTGAAAAAGAGATAATAACCTAACTGTCTCTCAGTAGGGGAACAGATAAATAAATCCTACTTAATTCCTGTAATAAAATACTACAAGGGTTAAATTATATGAAATAGATCCAAATCTATTGAGGATAAATCCAAAACACACTGTTACATGAAAAAAACAATTTGCAAATGAATACATATGTTACCATTTACAGGTTATGCATTTAAACATTCCCCAAATTGTACATATTGTTTAAGATGGAAACATACATACAATATAGAAGTATAAAAGACACACACCAATTTCAAGAGAGTGGTGCTCTCTGTGGGAAGGGTGGAAGATTGGGGTGGGGAAGAGGGTATTTAACTTTATCTGTAATGCTTTATTTCTAAAAACAAACAAAAAGCCTGAAATAGAAAAAGTTAAACATTAGCAGTTGTTTAATAATGGTAATTCTATTATTATATATATTATTTAATGTTTTCTTCTTTATACTTTAAGTATTTCACATTTTAAAAAATAAAAAACTAAAAACAAAACCACAAAAACTCCTAACTTCCAAAATCACATTTTCGATTTACACACAATATTTCTGAGGTTTTTACTTTTATAATATATATGTACTGGTGATTACCCTCATATTACATAGTGTATAGTACAACTAAAAACCAATTTTTTGTGTGTGTTTATTGCAAGGGATAGAAATTTGGAGTGAAGTTACCTCTTCATCAGATAAATTTTTACCAACTATAGCTTTGAAAAATTTGGTAATATCTCCCAGAACATGCAGCCATTCTGTTGCATTCCAAACACTGTGATAATCCTGGTGGAGAGGATAAGCCCGGCCACAAATGCCATCAATTATTTTGTGAAGAAACTAGAGAGGAAAAAGGAAATAAATGTGATTATAAGTAAGATTATAAAAAGATTTATCTTCCTTGTAGCAAACAAATGTTGTTTTGAGACGTTCATGTTATCTACAACAGCAGCTCAGATCAAAATGTAATTATTTTAAAAATTCTTATTCATTAAAAACTAGAGCCCCACAAAAATCCAAGATTTTCTAATTATCACTTACCTCCAAGATGCAAAAAGTGTTATAGATACACTACTGTTTTCCTGAAGGAATATGGCAAGTATAAAAGTTCTACCTCAAGATTCCTTAAAACAGTATTTTTACCAATGATCAAAGGATATGACTTTATTAAAAAAAAAAAAGCAGTCCCTATAGAGTTGTAAAAAGGTGTTTATAGTGACTCCCCTGAAATCTGTCCAATTCAATCCATCTAAATTTAGATTAAGGTTTTTTATTGTACAGCAAAAAGTTTTTTTTGCTTTGTCTCCCTTTTCACAACAGTCATACTTGCTTCTTTTGACACACTCCAAGGAACCCCAGCACATTTCCTTCCTTTTCCTTTTTTACATTTCTTTCTACCCTACCATATCAGCAATAGAAATTCTAACACATACAATTGAACATAGCGATTAAGATATGGATTCTGGATCAAAAACTGGCTAGTTCAAATCCTAGTTCTACTACTTACTAGCTTTAGCAAGTTATTTAAACGTTCTTTGACTCAGTTTTTTTCATATGTAAAATGAGAATACCATCTACTTCTATAATGTTGTAATGATTAAATGAAAATGAATGCAAAGCACTTGGCACATGCCTGGCATGTAAAAAGCACTTAAAAAATGCTAGCCATTGTTATCATTATTACCATTACTCTATTACTACTATACTACTACTACTATTAACACCCATTTCAACAACATATATTAGAACTGAGTACATATCATGCCAGGTACTGTTCTAGGCAAATGATTAATAGAGTTATCTTTCTCAGAGGATACTGTGTCTTAAAAGAAGTGTCTTTGAACCCAAAATATTTTGGAGATACTTTTAAGCAGCAAGTCTTCAATCTCTTTTCCCCTGAACCACACTCCACTTCATTTTAAGCAATAACTTCTGCCCTATCATACCCCACATAGAAGAACAGAGTTGAGCAACTGGTGACCCCACTTTCAAACAGTGGATAATGCACTTTACAAATGGAATTTTTAACCAACACATCAATTTTAAGTTCACACAAAATTCTCTACATATATGCCAACTTACATCATACTGCCCCAATGCTTTCTGGCAAGTCATAATTCTTAAAGTAAAATCTAGAACTCAAAACAGAAAAATGAAAGTGCAAACTTTTTTGGAGGGCAAATGGTTTTATTCACTCACAAAAATTTAATGAGCACTTCATTGCAATTTTTTTTTTTTAATTTCCCCTCTCCCCACCCCCCAGATGGCTCCCTCATCTGTTTGCTCATTGTTTTTGCTCATTGTCCATTGATTTTTGCTCGTCTGCTCATTGTCTATTTTTTTCTTTCTTTAGGAGGCAGCAGGAACCAAACCGGGGACATCCCATGTGGGAGGTGGGTGTTCAACTGCTTGAGCCACGTCTGCTCCCTATTGCAATTATTAAAGATAATGAAAATACAAAGAAAAAAATAATTATAATAGCTTCCATTTATGGCCTTATGTACCAAGCACTGCTCTGATCCTCACTACAATCTTATGAGGTAAGTATTGTTATTATTCCCATTTTACAGATGAAGAGACGGAGGATAAATAAGATAAGGCCCTACCATAACAGTTTTAGTCCAATTGGAGAAAAGCAGACATTTAAATGAATGCAGCTTAGAATGATAAAGATTATAATAGACATTACAACGACAGATATAGGCCATTTTACATCAGCATATACCATGCAGAACTGTGTGAGAGAGAGTATGGTCTACAATGTGAACTATGGTCCATGCTTGGTGGCAAAGCCCCAGGATGTGTATATCCATTGCAGGTGATGTACCACACTAATGAAAGATGTTTATGTGGGATGTTATGGGAGCTGTGGGAGGTGGGGAACATGGGAATCCCTGTAATTTTTGTGTAACATTTATGTAATCTAAGCATCTTTTAAAATATATATGTATAAAAAAAAATTTATGTAAGCAAATGCACATATATGCATATATAGTTATATATCATTTTACAAATATTGGTTTGCATTGTGAAAAATTTTATTTTTACCCACAATAATAATAATAATAATAATAATAAAGAGATAGATGGATTGATAGATGGATAGATAGAATGATATGGAATTTGTGGCAAAATGGTATATTTGGTAGATTTGAGTATCTGGTAGGAATAGGGTTGTGTTGGAGTTCTCTGTGTGTGTTTTGTGTCATTTTTGTAACTCACCCACAAGTTTGAATGTATTTCAAAATAAAAAGTTTTTACTAAAAAAATTAATTTTTTAAAAAGATTATAACAGAAGATTATAGAAGGTGCCAAGGAGCACAGAGAGAAAGCAGGGAAAAGGGTAAGTAAGTCATAAAAGGATGAGTAGTTAGGCCAGGCAAATGAGGGAGAGGAAGAGCACTTCCAGTCACAAGCACCTGCATGCGCATAGAATGAAAGTGTAAAGTCATATGGCTTGTTTTCAGGAATAGCAAGCAATTTGGGAGGGTCGGGTAATAGGAGACAAGGACAGAGAGGCGGGCAGGGGCCAAATCGCAAACAATCTGTGTCCAATGTAAAAGCATCTAGGCTTTATCCTGTGCTCAAAAGGGAAGCAACATATTTACATTTGCATTATTTTTCCATCAGTTTGGCAACAGGTTGTAAGAGATGACGAGAGAAGAGGGAAGAAAGGGGGAAGAGGAGACCACAGGCCCCAATCTTCAGTTTGTGCAAGCAAAAGATTCAGAGGGCCTCAAAATGGAGGCAGTAAGGAGGTAAAAGGAATGTGAAAAGGAGGAAGAGCCACAGATGACTCCTAGAATTTCAGGTTGAGTGACTGGGTTCCACAAACCAAAACAGGCTCCAGGAGGAATAGGTTGTTGAGAAAGTCAATGAGCTCAGCTGAGATATACTTAAGTTGAGGTACAGTTTATCCAAGCAGGAGCCTGATGCTCAGGAAAGAGAGTTTGGCTGGACCTAGAACCTTAGGAGTCATTGAGCATATATCGCAGCAGTAAAGGTTATGGGCATTATCTAAAAAATAGATAGCATGAAGAGAGGAAAGGTGATACAAAATTCAGGAACAGAACTAAGCATATACACCAAATCTGCCACTACACTGGCTTGATGCTCTCAGAAAAGTTACTCAACTCCTCTGTCGACATCTCAATTTCCTCATTTGTAAAATGAGAGAAGAGAGTTAAGGTGTTCTTTCTTGGTCCTGGCTGGGCAAGTATGGTTAATTTCCTTTTGTCTTCCCCACCCTTCCTATGCAATTGGCACTTATACAAAGCTGCCTACCACATATCCCTCTATCACATAATATAGGCTAAGCCCTTGCTCCCCAATCTTCACTCATTGTAAGTGGAAAAAAATTGGCACTTATACAAAACCGCCTACCTTTTACAATAAAGGCAGGCCCACCAAAGTTGGGATCCAGATTACCTGCCCCAGTGATAAAGCTGAGTTTAGCATCCATTCATTCCCTCCCTCATCAAACACTGATTAAGAACTCACCTTCAGCAGAGTGACACAAAGCTAAAGAACTGGTGATATAAAACTTAGTAAAACAAATTATCTACCCTGTTGCAGCTCAGAAGAGAGGGTGAGACTAGAGGCAAGAAGATCAGTTAAAAAGCTATATATACAAGAAAGACTTAATGAGTCTGAATTGTTATGGGGTGGAGGAGGTGGGGGTAAGCATATTAACACATTAATTCCAAAAATATGTTTGTCTAAAGTCTGAAGGCAAACAGACCCACAACTCACAGAGATCATGCTGAAGCTTACTTTTGCATATATTGGTTTCTTTTAATCACTTGGGTTTTCTTCCTTTCACAGTCCAGATAATGTTATATATACTTATGGTCTCCACATTTCTCTCATCTTTCAAACCCACCTAAATTTTGCTGCTGCCAAAAGCAGTACTTTACATTCCTTTGGTATTAAATTTAAACACACAGGCATACCTGTGTCAGAGCTTTGAGCAACCTGACTCCTGCAAACCTCTCCAGCTTTTCTCTGGGCTTCTCACTCTAAATTTCAGCGTTAAAAAACTATTATCAGGTTCAATGCCTCCAGGCCCGTCAGTTACCTGCTATTTCCTCTGCCAGTTAATCTCTTTCCTCCCAGCCTCCCCTCTGGCCGGTGTGGTCTCTTTTGGGCCTCATCCTAGAAATCCAGATGTTCCTGTTCTAGAAAACTTCCTCTACCCTTTCAAAATTGTGCTGCTACCCTTTCACATGCTCCTTACTGGATAACTCAAGTTTGGTTTCCCTTTTAGAAAGCAAGCACCACCAAGGCAATGTGGCCTCACTCACAATCAATCACAAGCTGGCTAAACGAATTAATGAAAATGCTTTTTTCAGATCCTCACAAGCCATGATCCTTCTTATCCTCAAGGTGTCAAGATATATGTCAGCTCCTGGGGAAAGGCCATCCTGAACCACTCTAACCAAAGTAAGTCTCTGTTATTTTGCTTCCTTCCGGGAAAGGAAAAACTTTGTTTTCTGTTGTCCTCAAGGGGGCAGAGTCTGCTTCTGTCTAAATCACCACGGTATCCCCCGGCACCCAGCACAGTGCCTGGTGCACAGGAGGCATTAGGGAAGTATGCGTTGAATGAATGAATGAAACGTGGTGAGGAGGCTGCAAACCACGACGCCCACATCACAGGCTTTCAGAGAATACATGTCGACTCCAGTCCCCAGCCCAGATCACTGGGTCCCGGCTCGCGCAAGGGAGCTGGTGGGCCGCCCCCACCCAGGTGCGGGCGAGGCCGGGCTCCTGTCCGGGCGCAAAGCCTAAGGGAAATTCCTAGCCTGGGTGTGGAGGCGGCGCCCAAAAATCGGTCTCCTCAGTTCCCGGAGCGAGGCAGGGGGCTGGCTACCCGAAGTCACGCCCTTTCCTCCTCTCCCGAGCGCCGAGAAGCCCGGGAACTCCGGCCCGCGCCGCCGCCCACGCTCTCCTCACCTGCAGGCCCAGCTCTACTGGCAGCTTCTGCAGCCGCCACAAGGGCGTCCCCTCTTCCGGCTCCATCCCTAGTGCGAGGCTGGGGCCTGGGTCACATGACGAGGCCCCATTCTCCTCAGTTTCGCTACAGCTCGCCCACGTGACTCAGAAGTCCTTGTGCGCTTGCGCAGAGGCCACTTCCGGTATGTCGGTAACGGGAACACACTTATCCGCTTGGTGGGGCATGGCTTAAATACCCTCAGATTATTACTTCGAAAGCAAGTTTGCAAATCAGTACAGTATTCTACTTTGTTCAGAGTTCTGTTAACTTTCTCAGCGCTCTTTAGAAAGCCGTTTAATTAAGGGTGAGCATATATTTGGTTGTGCCGGGGATCATCGGAGTTTTATGTCTCTTACTAAAGTGTCCTGTTTGGGAATGTTTACTGTGTGCAAGGTTCTTTATATGGATTATCCTAAGAAGTAGGTACTATTTTCACCCACATTTACAGATAATAAACATGGTCAGAGAAGTCGCTGGCGTTGCCAGATTAAGTATAAACACGCAAAAAATACAGGATGCAGAGTTAAAGTTGGAATTTCTGGTAAACAACGAATAGTTTTTTTTAGCATAAGTATGTTTCAAATATTGCATTGGACATACACTAAAAATGTATTCTTTGGTAACTCTATTGATGGGTCCAAGTTCTATTTTAAGGAAAAAAAACTAAATTTTACATACTGTGGAGTAATATACATGAAATTAGGTCCTGACTTCTTTGTCAAGCAACACCAGATACCAAGAATAATTTGATTGTGCCTTTGGAATTTGGATGTAACAAAAAGCTGTAACAAGTATGGCTTCTAAAATAGTTCACACACACACACAAATTAGAGCTTAATATTTGTCTTTTGTTTAGTAAGAACATGCTCTTCTTACTAACGTGTAATCTGGGAGGTTTTCAAAACATTTTCTCCTTTTCTAGTCCCATCTCTGCTAAGTTTGTTCCGCTTCCCTTCCTCTCATTCATATTTGTGGTACTGGTTTTTAAAAATGGGCTCTCAAGCTAAATTTGGTTCAACCCCCAGCTCTGCAACTTAATATCTGTGTAATATTGGCAGAGTTATTTCACTTCTCTCTGTCTGGTTCCTCCCCAATTTACAGTGTTGTTTTAAGTTCAAACATAATAACCTTATTGAAATGAGGCCTGGGACATAGAAAACAATATTAGATTGCCCTCTGCATGACCTTCTTTCCTGTCCTGTAATTTGTCCAAAAATTAGTGTATTCCAGAAAACAGGGTATGTACTTATTTTCCTCATACATGTTGTAAGTACAGTTTCTGCCTTGGGAATGTGACCTGTCTCTAAAATCCATCTAGACTGCTATATGGTGCTGGTATAGGCCATGTAGGTCAGTAAGAACAGTTGAGGATATGTAAGAAGATCTCAAGTAAACTTCACTGGGTTTTGCTGAGCTGAAACCAGAGCTCAAGCTGGCTCTTTGTGGAAGGGTCAGTTTGGTGCTTTTTCTAAGGTTATTTGAATAGGAATTTTTGTTTTTGTTTTGTTTTTGTTTTTAGTTTTTGTTTCGAGGTAGTAGGAAGAAGGGAGAGTTCTGTGCACCATGCTTTGAGAAATTCATTCATTCACTTATTCTTTAACAGTTATTAAGCCTCTACCATGTTCTCTAGTGGCTTTGGGGATACAAGTAATGTAAAAGAACTTAGTGAGGGAAGAAAGGTCAGGTAAACAAGATAATGTGAGCTATTGAGGAATGCCTTGAAGAAAATGAAGCAGGGTAAGGGAAAAGAGGGTAATAGTGGAGGTATACTTTAGGTTGGTCAAGGAGGGCCTTGCTAAATAGTGGCATTTACGCTAAGACATAAAGGGTGAGAGAGAGACACAAAAGTCAATATCTGGGGAAAGAGGGTTGCTAGCACAATGCAGAGGCCCTAAGGCAGGAGAAAGCCTCGCTTATTCAAGCTGTGACCGAAGGTCCTTGTGACTGGACTGTAGTGAGCAAGGCCAGAGTGGTAGGAGATTATATCAGAGATGTAGGCAGGGATTTTAATCACTGAATTGACATGGTCTGTTTTGCATTTTGAAATGGTCATACTCTGGAAAACATGTAGCACTGTGGAAAATGGATCTCAAGAGTGTTGGGGAAATAGAATTAAAAACAAAATCTTCTCCCCGCCCAGAAAACCTCTCCACAAAAGCAGAAGAGAAAGAAAAACAACTTCATTATTGAATAAACATTAAACCAGAATGTGATGCATCACCGGCTCTCTGCTAAAAAGATTACAAAGACAGAAAGATCTGGGATTAAATTATCTCTCTACCACCTATCAACTATGTGACTATGGACAAGCGGGGTAAACTCCCTGTAACTCGATTTCCTTATCTGTAGATGGGAATAACAATATCACCTACCTAATAAAGTTGTGAAGCTGAAATGAAATAATGCATATAATATATTATAATATCATAGTGCCTAGAACATAGTTTGCCATAAAATGAAGCCACAAAGAGTGATTTTGTAGAATATTTTTTAATGGGCTATAAATGGTTCACCATAGACTGCTGGCAGAAAATTTCAGTTTCAAAACTACTTTACAGTATGATCCATGGTGCATGTTGTGTGTGTGTGTGTGTGTGTGTGTGTGTCTGTGTGTGTAGTGTGTAAATTCCTGGGCACAGGTATATACAAAATTTTAGCAGTTGTTATCTTTTATTTGTGAATTACAGGTGGCTTTTGATTTTCTTTTAATTTTCTATATGTTCTATTCAAAATTGTTTTAAAAATCTTAATAGCTATAATGAATTATGAATCTATTCACCTTAATTTTTGCTTTTAAACCAGTAAGTTTTGCCTGAACTTATCCCTCTCTGCCAACATCTTGATAAATCTAATGAGTAACAACCAATATACACTACTAATAATCTGTTTTCCAATCCCCTTGTCTAAAGCTGCAAGTCAGCCTAGAGTCTGCCCTCCAAGTTGTCAAGGCAGGGCATAGCATGAATCCCTAGCTTTCCAGACTGTTGCCTACCACTGAGACAATGCCACGTATTTTTGGTTATGTCACAACAGTCTTCCATTCCTTGTGCCAGTTTCTGTGTTAGTCAGAGTACATCATCTACTTTAACAAACAACCTCAAAATTTAGTAGCTTAACATAATATTCATTTGTTTCTGTCTTATGTAACAGTCTAATATTGGTGTAAGTGGTTGGGTAAGATCTTCTCTATGACCTCAGGGTTCTGTCAGTAGATGAGAAAAGAGAAAGTATATAGAAGATCTTACAAGGGTTTTTATGTGCCAGACCTAGAAATGATGTACACCAATTCTACCCTCCTTGCTTCAAAAGCGCTAGAACTGAGTTCATGACAGTAGCTAACTGTAAGAGAATCTTGGAAATATAGTATAGCTGTGTGCCCAGGAAGAAAAGGAAACAATATTTGGTAAACACATAGTTGTCATTACCACAATCATGCTTTTTAAAAGACAACTGAGAATTTCTAATAGAAGACATATCCATATTGTTAATGATC
Source organism: Cabassous unicinctus (assembly GCA_029593785.1). Classification (NCBI taxonomy): domain Eukaryota; kingdom Metazoa; phylum Chordata; class Mammalia; order Cingulata; family Chlamyphoridae; genus Cabassous; species Cabassous unicinctus. Next base: position 12,260 of record JAQZBX010070988.1, read on the forward strand.
ATTCTCTTTTCCCATTTTCATGAGCAGCAACCATGAAACCGCGGGAAGCTTGCTGATACTGAACGCAAAATATAGAAATAGGGAACCAGTTAACAATTTGTACCTGCCTCAAATTAGCATTGATTCAGGTTTATATTAAGGGGAAAATCTGTTAGTAACCCAAATCAGTTGCCACAGTCAGTTTAAATTAAAACCTATGATTCTAGCAGTTTTGTCTGAGAGAAATCAAGGAGGTGAACCTGACTGACTGACTATTTAGGTAAACCTCTGGTGTACTAATTCAAAATCACTGCAAGTAAGGTCCCCACACTCATTTCACTCAGAGGAGACCGACTCACTCAAACTGAACTCTCAAGAGACTAATTGATAAACAAGAATGGCACGTGTATTGGAATTGGTTATTTCCTCTTAGAGAACCCTCAATGCACAAATTCCTTTTGGTAATCAAATTATGGATCAGAAAATGTAATAGACGTAAAATACATTTCCCTCAATTGGAGATGATCTAATCGCCCTTTTTCATTCCAGAGATATTTCTGGGCCAAGAAAGATCAAAACGTCCTTTCCTTTGAACTGTGCAAATACTATCTTTGTTTTTTTTTTTAAAGTCTCCTTTTACTAGGTGCCACACCCTTAAATTACTTCATATAGACTCTTACCAAGACTTAGGAAATACTAGATTCTCTAGAAAGTATTATGCCCCATCATTATGGGTTGAGTTTTACTAATTTCAGATGATAACTTTTCTTAACTTGGTCCGTAATTTCTAGGGCTCCCCATTTTAACATCCATGGACTGATAACATTAGTTTTGCCAATTAAAATTTCTGAAAAATGTTCTAAGACTCAAGAAAAGTTATTGACTTACTCATATTTATGGCATCCTTTGATAAAAGTTTTTTTCTGTAGCTCTTTACATCTATTTTCTGAGTTCAAACCTGCTTTTCTGGTTATCCTGTGACTTGAAGGTGACTAATTTGTTCTCCTTAATTAGATGTTTCCATATAGATGTGCTTAGTTATTTGCATTGCAATCTATGTGAGATTATTCCCAATCATAAATTATTGCGATGAAAGGGACTTAAAGCTGAAATGATTTTATTTTAATTATTATCTTGTAATCATTCAGGAATTATTTAAATGTTATGCTTCCATTGGTTATATAGCATTGAAAGAGTTGTGAATGGCTAATTTGTCAAAATTGGAAGGTAGTGGGTTTGGTCTTATTTACATTAACTCAGAAAACTAGGCTATTGATAAAAATATTTTCTTAGAAATTAGATGAGTGTCTTGTTTCATTTTGGTGAATGAACTCAAACTAAAAGCTTTTGTCTTTCTTTTAGAGATTTATATGTGATTAAGAAATGCTGTTAACACCTCTTTATTTCATTCTTGTAGCTTAAACTATCGGAGCTCTCCATTCAAGTGATCTTTGAAACAAATACATATTTATATTTAACAAGGGCAATAGTCATGGCACTTAACAGTTATTTCAGTGTAGAACTAAAAAATATATCACATTTGGTGTATTTTAACACCCTATATTATTATTATATATTTGTTATTATTCATGAGAAAACAGTCTCATATTTGTCCTGTTAGCCACTGGATTCCCTGTGTTATACAGTCCCATGCTTTGTTCAATCCAAAGAATGTAATATATTAATAGCTCTGAAAATGCTCTGTTAAACAAGTGAAATACTTGAAGTGAACTGCAAGTTTAGACCTCAGATGTAATGCAGTGCAATCCACAGTATATTGACAGGGGTTGCCAGTTTTTTAGAATGGTATGTCAAGTGCTCTGATGAAGTCCTTCTGTGACTGTAAGGCCACCCCTCAATTGCCGCTACCCTCCTTTTTATTTTGAGGTATTGGGGCTGGGGATTGAACCCAGGACCTTGTATATGGGAAGCCGGCGCTCAACCACTTTGCCACATCAGCTTCCCTGAGTTGGTTTTTTCACTTGTTTGCTTGTTTTTGTTTTGTTTTGTTTTGTTTTTAGTAGGCACTGGGAACCAAACCCAGGACCTCCCATATGGGAAGCAGGCACTCAATGCTTGAGCCACATCCACTCCCCACCTCTTTTTTTTTCTTAATATATTTTTTATTTTTTTAAAAAAGTATTTAGATTACATAAATGTTACATAAAAATACAGGGGATTCCCATATGCCCCACTTCCTACACCTCCCACATTTTCCCACATTAACACATCTTTCATTAGTGCGGTACATTTGTTACAATTGATGAAAACATTTTAGAGCATTGCCACTAAGCATGGATTATAGTTTACATTGTAGTTTACACTCTCTTCTGCACAATTTTGTGGGTTATGGCAAGATATGTAATGGCCCTTATCTGCCATTGTATTGTCATTCAGGAAAATTCCCAAGTCTCAAAAATGCCCCCATATTTCACCTGTTTTCCCTCTCCCTGCTCTCAGAACCTCTAGTGGCCACTGCCTCCACATAAATAATATAGTTTCTTCCATGCTAGAATCACAGTAAGTCTACAGTAGAATACCAATAAGTCTACTTTAGTCCATAGTTCATTCCCCAATCCTGAGGATTCTGGGATGGTGTTGCACACTCCACCTCTAATTGAGAGGAGGCTTTGATGCCATGGGGCAGATGGATGGGACTCTCTTGCTTGCAGTTGTAGAATCTCTGGGTTCCTTGGGATGGTTGTTGTCCATCATCATCTCCTTGTTAGTTGTCTGGGGTGAGTCCAATGAACTGGAGAGTAGGTGTTGCAACTCTGTTGAATTTCAGGGCCCAGCTGGCACATGGACAGCCCAGAGAGTAAATTCTCTTGGACGTACACTTGCCAACTCCAGCACCAACTATAGGTTCAAATAAAAGGGACAGAAGAGGCATGCATAGAGAAGTCACATCTGAATCCAGCTCTTTCACACTTGGGAGCACAAACTCCAAAGTAGGGCCACTGGCAAGGCACCAAACTCCAGAGCTATCTGCCATGACCGTGGGTCCTGGGTGTCTCCAGAGCCCTCAGGATCCTCACTATTTGGGTTAGTATCTACCTTGACCATCTATGAGATCCTGCTGAGACATGTATAAGC
>JAQZBX010070989.1:0-15310 GCA_029593785.1 Cabassous unicinctus
ATATATACTATATATCAGAGATATATAGTATATATATATAGTATCTGTTTTTAAAGGTACAGATATATATGTATTTTAAAGCACAGTTTTTAAAGGTAAATTAATGCTTCTATTTTTTTTAAGTGAGCATTTTTTATTGCCGTCCCCTTGTCCATTTTCTCCACAAACACTAGCTGGACCATTACTGTTTACTGAACATGTACTTACTATGTACAAGAGTCTTTGGTTTCTAAGAGCTTAGGATTTCACAAATCCTAAGTGATTTGTGTTCAAGAAGATCATAGGTGCAGATGTGAAAAGATGCAAACACATCCCACAAGCCAACAATGCACTTTATGGGAGGGGACATGCGTATGTGAAATAGTATCAATTTCACATTAAAACAGTCTGGTTCAATGGGAATTTTCTGTGTCCATGTGTCCATGTGAAAAGGCACAGAGGCAGCTGCTGGACTTTCAGTGACAATGAAAGCCTGGTCTTGGTCTCTTCATTGAGAGCCTGGAGTAGCCTCAGGGAGATAGACAGTAAGAAGAAATGGCCATGCACTGGGGAGGTATCCTGTTATACGCGTGGAGGAAAGAAGCACGATTAGCGTTGCCTGAAGTAAAGGGAGAATTCTCACAGGTGGTATCTGGCTCTTGAAGCATAAGAATGGTTAATGGAGTGGACAGAGCAGGACTCAGCTGCTCTTTCCCAAATGAAAGTATCCCCCCACTCCTTATCTCTGTTTGAAATCACCTTCCAATCATCCACCAAAGTCAGAAACCAGATGAAACCTAGGATTTTTTTTTCTTTTCATCCAGTCACCAAGTGTCTCTGAATGTCCTCTCCATAGCTGCTACCAATTTCTAGTTCACATTCGCTTTCAGTTTCACTATTTACAAAATGTTCTGATTAATTTACCTTTATTTCCTTCCAGCATCATTTTACTTTGCTCAGAGCTGTTAGTAATTTTCCTAAAATATGTAACAAGAATGCCACATTTTACTAAAAACCCTGCAGTGGTTTCCCGTTGCCTATGAACGAGCATGCCATCTCCTCTGCGTAGCACACAGGAAGCGCCACCTGGCCGGACCCATCTATTTAGCCACGTCTCTCTTTGCTTACTACATGCTTGATGTGCCCAACCACGGAAGTCGTATACCACCCCCCTGCTTCTGTCTGCAATACCCTCCCTCCTTCTACTTCACAATTTCTCATTCTGCACGTCTCACCTTAAATGGCTCCTCTTCTGAAATACCTTCCGCTACGAGCGAGGCAGGATTATGACTGCTCTTTGCTCTGCTAGCACTTGGCTAGAGGTCTTGCTGTGATGAGGTAGTTTATGTGCCTTTCTCCCTCCTGCCATCATAAGGTCCTTGGCAACAGGTGCTTGAACAGGGCATATCGTGTCTGATGTATAAATATGCTCAGGAAGTGCTTCATTAATGCCTAAGACCCTAATAAACAATCAGATTTTTTTCTTCCATATTTTTGGTTTTTAACTGCCCGTGGTGAGAAAAAACCCCAGATGAGGGTTTTTTTCCTTCTTATGCAACAGACAGTCTGCTGGGGAGACACATCTAATTAATATTAATTAGAAATATCTTGGAGAAAAGCAATAGTGGGTATACTGGATGACATCTGATGGGTCACATTTTAGCTATGCTGAAGAGGACACCTTTTCATTAATACCCCTGGCATATAGAATCCCTGTTAATTATGTCATTCTTCCTGTCTCCAGATATCTGCCTGCCTGTCACATGGAAGAGGAAATTGGGTTTGTTCTATGAAGCATCAAGCCATGTCCAGGACCAGCATTTGGAGTTGGGGGAACATGGATTTACCAGGAATTTTTTCATCACCCCATCTGAATACATATGGACTTGGTTTCCTTAGGGAGGAGTGAACTGTTCAAGTAGGGCTGAGTGAGCAACTTCTTGGTCAGGATATACGAGAATGAAAGCATCAGATGGGTCACTGGAAATATTGCCGTAATTTATGAATAATGTAACTATCTGAAAAGGCACATTAAAAGTCATCAAATGAATTTTTCAAAGGAAAAACACGTCTGTTTGATGACTAAGTGACACAGAGTTGGTGGATGTACACTACTATTTATAAAGATGCCCAATGCTGCATAAAGGCACAATTTAAAAAAAATACAAATATGTCCTGGCAACCCCTCAATTTGCAGACCTTGTTCAGGCTAGGACTCTGCAATGATTTAAAGTGATTTTTTTAATATAGTCTGAGATTTAATGTAACAATCTGGCAGGATAGAATATAATCTAATTATGAGAAACATATATTTTGTTGTTATAAAAATATATCATTGGAATTCAATTACACACCAATCAAAGGTGTGTTTATGCTAGATTAGTTCAATTTATTTTGGCCATTTTGTCACCTTGGAATTGCACCATTAACCGTTGTCTTAAATATGAATAATCTAGTGTCATGATGGCTAACGATGAGCTGAGCCATCCATTAGAAATCCTTATTTCCCATCATTTATTATGCTCAGTCTCCTGTTTGATGAAGATTTATACAATATTATGCGTGAGTGTGAGAGAATCAGTTGCTGCCAGGCTAGACTAGCTCAGGTCTTTATCTAACATAAATGCACTAAAATCCAGGCCTCAAACTAGTGTTTTTCTTTGTTGGCTAAACTCTAACTTCAAGCCCAATTCAGGGGTCACCACTGGTGGGCCACGTTGGACTTTGCACCTGCTGTCTCCTTCTCTAAGGTCCCCGAGACACTACCGTCTTTATTTTTAAGCATTGGTTACACCATCCCTTGTCTATTTGACTTCATTGTAATAGACAACAAACTAAAAATGTACTGTTTATTGATTGATTGATTTTAATGTGTGAGGCTGTGATTCAGAGATCCTGTCTCAACTAACCACACTGAGCTTAGAGTCACCATAGGGAGAAGTCAACTCAACCATTTTGAATGTCTGTCTAGTTCCTAGCATGTTCCTTGTCATGAATACGCTCACTTGGAATTACCAGCAGAGTGATGAGTCTTGCAGATATATGAATCTTTACCTCCTTGTGTTCCACCTCTCCCTCCACTTTCCTTTTTTTTCCTGTTTTTATTGAACATCTTTCTTTACTTTCTTCTTTATTTTTTGATGACTGCTCAGCTCTGCCACCAGGCTCCTCCTTCTTGGCTGATGACCGATTCCAGCAGCCACTGGGAGAACGGCAGGTTGCTGTCAGCCTTCTCTGGAGACTGCCCTCATCCATGGAAGCTACCTTGCCAAAAGTTACATCCCCTACTGGAGACGGCTGTTACCAATGACTTGTCAAAGTGATGGTGTGTGACTCGGCTCCTTCCCTACCAACTGTGAGAGTCACACACCATCTGAAGGGCCCCCTTTGCTGCCCAGCATCTCCCACTACCCAGCCCTGCTTTCTTCATTTCCCCAGAGGAAGTGATCCAAGAGCCCTCCCTAATCAACTTCTTATGCCTCATCTCTCTCAGAGTCAACATCTCAGAGAATCTTGGAATCCACATTCAGTGTCAGGATTGCTCTGAGAAAGCAGAGTCTAGAATGGGATTGGAGCTGGATCAACTGCCAGCTGACCCCAATGAGGATCCCACCACTGTGGAATGAGCCCTGACTTGCCATACTGCCATAGAATTGCCTTCACGACAAAAAGATGGAAAAGACTGTTTTCAGGAACTGAACAGTAAGCAGCAGGGGACTTGATGCCCAAGAGGAAAGAAACAAATGAGGCCATGCACGATTGTACCAGCTTCCTTCCTGCCTCAAGGTAGTTTGCAGGCTGTCCTGTAAGCTAGGAAAAACCAAACCCATTCCAGCACTCTCTCAGAGTTGAGGAGGCAGGGCTAGAAATCACGGAGGCTGAAAGAGCTACATTTGCAAGGCAGAGGGCTGAAGGAAAGAAGCTGACAGAAGGAGCCCTGGAGAGAAGGAAAGGAGGCTGACAGAAGGAGTCTGGAGAGAAGGAAGGAGGCTGAGAGAGGGAGAGCTGGAGAGAAGGAAGGAGGCTGACAGAGCGAGTGCTGGAGAGAAGGAAGGAGGCTGGAGAGGGCTGCAGGGGCCCAGCTCAGGTCTTTGCACATGCCCTTGGTGACATTCCACGAGGCCTGGGGAATGAAGTGAACGGTAGGCCAACCAATTCCAGAGCTCAGAGCAGTGCAAGAAGAGGCTAGAAATACATTGACTCAAGGTCGTATGTCTAGTGGTGTAATATTATTTGCAGGAGTCCTATGATAAGATGAAGATGCCATTAAAAATCCTGGTACAGTCCCTATTTATTCCCTATGAGGATCTAGCCGCCTGCATTTTTATTATTTTTCCCTTACTCCATCGTCCTGATTGCAGGCACACTTCACAGCTCCATAAAGACTTAAAAACGAAGGTCACGCTGATGTGCATATGTGCTGCTTCTCAGCAAAGATTCTTCCTCTGGCAGGATCATACTTTTTAATTGCATTTAAATTCTTAACTATCCTTAATCTACTGAAGTATTACTTTAGAGAGAGATGGAACGCTAACGCTCCTTCAGTAGTACATTTTATTTTTCAAAAGTATCTAGTACAAAAAAAAATTATCTCGTACATTTTAGAGTAAAAAATCAATAGACTTTATTTTTTCTCTTTGCATTCAAGCCCTTTATCCTTGGAATTTATTTGAAATTGATCCATCACATCTATTGAAAAATGATTTAATTCTGTACAAATTACATTTATAAGTAACAATCATATTCTGAATATTAAGCTTAGTGTTACATAATGTTTTGTAATATTGAAATCATTGCTCTAATATTGTAAAATTGAAATTTTTCTAAAATTATTTTTATATTTTTCACCTATTGCAATGATAATAGTTATACATTATGGAATAGAATTTAAAAGCACAAGGTCTAGAGCTAGATTTCCTGGTTCAAATCCTTGTTCCAACTATTTTTTAAAACATTTCTCTGCCTTATGTTCCTTATCCAGACAAATAAACAAATAATAGTATCAAACTTATAGAGATGTTTGAGAATGAAATTGTGTAATATAATACATGTAACGTGCCTAGAACATAGATGCATCTTTCAAAGCACCCAATAAATATTATTTTATTATTATTAGTCATAATCTAAAATCTACCAGATATTGATAATGGATAAAAGAAGAAAAATCCCTCTATTCCTACTATATAGATAGAACAACTTCTAACATTTTCTTCTTTCAGGCTGTTTCTCTGATGAATGTTTAAATCATTAATATCATTTAAAGGTTTATAAATATTTTATAGACACTTATCTAACCTAAAAATTTATAGATTCATTATTTCCTTAGAACTTAATAACTGTAGCATATCAGGGCATAACTATTTAAAGATAGTTGGACATATTTTATAAAGCTCATATCCAAAGGTGTGATCGCAATTCAAAATCCCATTAAATTATGCCCTTTCCTTTAAATACATTGCCAGCACTTTTATTAATGTTTTCAAAGGTTAGATTAAATATATAACTCCAGAAGTTAAAAAAATAAAATAAAAAACAATCACGATTGGAATATAGACGGTATATTTGCTAAGATTATTATTTAGCTATTAAATTTGCTGATGTTGAAAAGATACTGTTACTGTTTTTATTTTTTTAACTATTCTTAACTAACAAACATTGAATTATTTAAGGGGAAAGGACCTTGATGCAGGTAACTAACTTTCCAATGATTTAGAAAAAATTCTTAAACAGATGCACGGATCGATTGATAGATATATATGGATAGCAATTGGTAAAGCAAACGGGGTAAAATGTTGGTAGTAGCTGCTTCTGGATAAAAGATGTGAGGGAATTCTTTGTACTGTTCTTGTTCTTACAAACTCTGCGTAAGTTTCCAGTACCTTAAAAGTTAGTGAGTAAAAACAAGCAGTGCAGTTAGTGATTAATACTCCACAAGGGAGTACAAACCTGCAGAAAGTTCTGTTATTTAACTTCAAGGACGGTATGCAGAGGAAGCGTGTTCCCTCAAATCCTCCACTGGGAAAATGCTGGCCATCCCCTGGGATCACTCTGTCTCACAGAAGCCGCCTGGATCTCCAACCCAGGTGCTGGGATTCAGGTAAATTCCTGGTGTATCTTAACTACGTAAAGTCCAAGGACACAGCACCCTGAGCTCGTGTCTCGGCCCCTGGTCATCAGACTTTGACTTTGCACTTGGACCTAAAGCAGTGTTTCTAAGAGGACAAGTGAACACCTTTGCCTGCCTGGCCACAGGTGCTCCTTCACCTTTCTGAGCAGTTGCTGCCCTCTTAGCAGAGTCAGCCCTGACTCCTTTGATCCTTCTGCCTCCAAAGGATTAACGAGATATCTGCTTAATGAGCACACCCAACCCAGGCCCCCTCTCCTTCCCTAGCTCCTCCGTACAAAGCTCCAGCACAAGCCCAAGCCCAGGCCAGTTCCTTCCCGTCAGGACGCCCGCAGGTGCCCGTGCTGGGTGCTCCCCTTGCTTTGCTTCAGCAAGTCGATAAGCCCGTCACGCCTTTGTCACAAGGGCTCCATCAGAACCGAGCTTCCACCACAGAGTGTAAGAACCGCTCATTCACACATCTCAGAACATCCCTTACGTCCTGCTCACCACTCACAATCTGCCTCCAAAACTGGCAGTCTGTCCAAAAGAAGACTCAGAAGGCCACCTTTATTATCTGCGTTACATAAACATAGAAGCTCCAATCTGCTCATTAAAATGTTATAAAACAAGTAAAAACCCTGTATGTAGGTAGCTATCATGGGAGGATGTAAAGACCTAAAAGATTTACTTCCAGGGTTACCAAATCCTTGAACTAGCTGCTCATAAGCAGTTACTTTTGTATAATAGGATGGTTTCTCTTAGCATCAGCAAACACAAGCGAAGCAAGCCAGACACAAAAGGACAAATACATTGTGTAACATATTGTTTAATTAAAAAAAAAACAAAAAAAATTATATGTATCCAGTACATTAAATTTAGAAATGTATGTATTTATTCATCTGTGTTTACTTTTTAGTTTTTAATTGTTTATATTTTCAATTATTAAATGTACAACATAAAGTTGAAAAAAAAAAAAAGTTGCTTTCTCACCAAAAGTCAGTTGCCACGTGTTGAAACCAGATGGCTGCTGATTTCTGCCTGGTCTCTCTTTCTTGGCTTCCTCTTCCTCTCGAGCTCTGTGGTCCCAGCTTCTTCCCAATCTTAGCTGCAGGCTGGCATAGGGCTTGTCTCTCAGGGCTTCCGATATGATCTTAGCATAGAGGTCATTTCTTTCTGAGTTTCCTGTGTCAGTCTCGGCTCTCTTCCTAAGGTCAGCTGCAAGGCATCAGGCAAATGGCTCATCAATCCCTGGGGCCCCAGGATAAAAAATGACAGCGGTCTCTCTCCTCCCATGTGTTCTTGAGTGAGTGTCCATTTATATAGGCCCACCAAGGGGGTAGGGACTCAACCTGATTCACGCCTTACTGATGTGGTAGAATCAAAGCCCTAGTCTTAACAGGTATTTAATCAAGGACCCCTCAACTGAATCCAATATAATCAAAGGGTATCATACCCAGAAGAATAGATTAGTTTACAAACATAATCTTTCTCTTTTTGGGAATCACAAAATTAATATCAAACTGTCACAAACACCATATTCATCCTTATGTTTTTATAATATTTATCAGTGCAGCCTTTTCATGAATGAAAATTCCTCACATGTTAAGATTTGATTTATTTTACTAACCAATAAGTTATAAGTGCATAGAAGAGTGCCTGTTGCATAGTAGGAACTAAATACTTACTGAATGGATTAGTATATAAATAATTGCACTTTATTGTAAAATATAATAAAAGAATGCATAAAGTACTTTGATATCAAAGATGATAGAGCACTGAAATCTGCCTATAGTGAGGGTAAGAGTTGAGTCAGGACTTTTCTGTGGTTATACAAAATGTTTTTTAAGTGCTCTTTTGATTTGTCTTTTAATTAGAACTAGAACAGGAAATGAAAAGGGCTTGTTCCAGTGAGACTCATACCATAGAGAGAAATGAAAAATATTATGCATGATATAACAAACTTTAAAAATATAAAGAAACTTATTTAAGTAGACAGTATTTATTTTCCTCCCATTATTTTCTGCTTTATACCATAATAACAGAAACAAAAGAATGAAAACCTTTCTGGAGTCGTTTTAAAAGAACATGTATATTTTACATCTGTTTTACAGAAATCCTAAATTGGAACAATTCAAAAAATAAGATAAATAAATGTCTTTAGAACTTTTTAATATGTTATATAACTTTTATTAACTTTTATATCTTCTCTCCATTATCCACATCTTTCAGGTTGAGTTTGACACTTTTGTTTGTCTTATACTGTTGTCTGCTCTCACCTGCACATGCTTTTTGATTAGCTGCAGTGTGCATTGTTTGAACAAATCCTAGGGAATATGAAATGGGAAGCTTCCATCCACGACTATTTTATGATTTTCATAAGTTGTTTGAAATTAAGAGGCAACTTGTATTGTTTAGGCACTATATCAGTTAGCCACGTCACCGTGGTTCTCAGCTTTTCCGAATAAAATTATTCATCAGATTGCATCAAGACACTTGGTGAGGTAACCTCAGATATTTAAAGAAATTCTGTTCTTTTCCCACAGTGTACAACTTCAACTGTAATTACGGCATATGTTGAAAAGCAGCCTATTAGAGTAGGAACTGAGAGTTTGGAATCAGGAAAGAAAATTTGAGTCAGAAATAGGGATTCACCACCCTTGGCATATAACCATGTTGTATAATTTATTTGAGCTCCAGCTTATATATCTGTAAATCGTGATATAGTATCTGGTTCATGAGGTGTTATCAAGATGAAATGAGTTAATGTGTGACAAGCAATCAAAAGAGAGCCTTCCATGCAGTAAAAAATCAATGTCGTCTATATTTACTATGCTATTATTATTATCCACACAATTAAAAATTGCCTGCCTTGTAATGCTGCTGTAAGCATTGATAATGACGTGCATGAAAAGGAGAGAAGACTGTCTCACTGGGCACAAAATTAAACCTTAGTTGAGTAATCTGAGTCTTAGGGTAATGGTAAGAGTCAAAAGAAGTGTTACAGTAAGTAGGAGAACAGGCTAGAAAATCTATTTTTTTCCTGTTTACAATTCACCTCTCTTGCTTTGTTTCCTAACAACAAAGCTCCTTATACTGGTACTGCCCAAAGGCATTCCAAGAATATTCATTGGCAAACATTTACAGACTGCTTATTATCCACAAATATGAATTCCTTCATTTGTTAATATAGCCATTCATCTACTTATTTATTCATTCTTTCAACATACCCTTACTGATCTGGTAATTTATGCTAGGCACTCTTAGGGATTAGAAATACCAGAAAGGGAAAAAAAAAGAGTATGCCGCCCTGCCTCTGTGAATTTTATAGTTCACAGTAACAACTGTCTGGTGGTGGGTGGTAAGAGGTAAAGTGGTAAAAAGGTCAGCAAAGGTCTTTCTGGGACAGTGACATACAGCTGGAAAACTGATTGACGTGAATAAGATGATTAAGACGTCGTCTCAGCCTACGGTCTGGTGGAGAAGACAGACGTGTATAGAGATAAATTATCTTCACTGAGATAATTACTGTGACAGAATGTTGAATTGAAAGTCTTGACTTCGGTGCCAAGCTATGATGGATATCAGATACCAAATGAGTTGTGAGACAGATTAAAATGCAATTTTCAAGAAAAATATATTAACAACTTTCATAAGTCCTTAAACTTACCTCAAAGATAGGGGAAAAAAAGCTTAAGAAGACAAATTTTAGGAAAATAAATTTCATAGAATGTTATGTAGATTCTACATAAGAAGTTTGGAAAATATTTTACAAAGTAGGTTTTGAAAGCTAACTAATATTTTGTTTTGTTGTTTTTGTTTTGCTTTGGGGGCAGGGGTAGGGGACAGAGAAAAAAACGGCATTTCAAGCAGAAGTTACGAGAGGTAGTACAAAGCTGATAGCACTTAAGAATTAATTTGTTTGCAACAAATGGAATGGAAGCCGGAGTCAGACTTGTCATGGAAACTTTAACTATGGGTCATGGGAAACCATTGCCAGTTTTAGACATGGGAGTAACGGAGGACATTTAAAAGGTATTGGTGGCACACACGCTGGAGATAATACCATTAAGTAAATGTCCAATGGAGGCTAAATATTTTCTGTACGTGGAGTGTACTAAAATCTTCTGACCTCATATTTTGGTTTTCATTCATATTCACCTCAGGCTGGCTTTAGGGGTTTGGATCCAAGATTGTTGTAGGATTTCTTATGGAACTTGAAGTACAAATGCTGTAGACTACTAATGCAATGGACTTCAATAAAGACATTGAAACAGCCTCTAGAGCAGGAGCTCCTAACCAGGGGTCCACCGTAAGATTTCAGGGGGTCTGTGAGCTTGAATTGAAATTCAAAAAAAACATTATTCTTGTGGGGACATGTTGGTGCAGGTGTGATAAATTTATTAAATGATGCACAGTACAGTGTGGCCTTAGTTAGGGGTCCGTGATTTCCACCTGACTGACAAAAGGGGTACATGGAACAAAAAAGGTTAAGAACCCCTGCTCTAGAGGTTCATTCATTGCAACTTGTCTTTTACTTAGAAATAGGACTATACTTCACATTTTCTCATTTCAGATGTAGTATTAAACTGCCCATAAAAACTCAAAACTTTTAAAGAAAAATGAGTCCCCAGTAGTACTTTTCTCTTTTTCTGCAAAAATAATGATCACAGAAAAAAAATGAAAAAATTATTGGATAGTCAAGATCTCATCTCCCACTAAATTATTTGTGTCACTAGGAACACCATATCGTAAAATTTGCATTCTGAGAACACCATCCAAAGTTTTCCAATGAGAACCATCTTCTGATTTTTTTTCTTTTGCAAAACTGATAAAGATAAGAAAACTATCAAATGTGCCTGTAATGATTGTAACTCAAAAAACTCTTGATACCTTTAATGAACTCAGATATTTTGTAGACTAAATCATAGTGTGCCTATTCATAGATTTTACTCCACTGCTGAACATTTACTTAGGTTGCATCCAGTTTTTATTATAGAAAATGCTGAAATGCACACATGTTCACAATTACCTTAACACATGTTTATTGAACACTTATTATATTTCAAGTAATTTTGTGGATGATGAAAATAACAGTGCCCCTTCCTTCCTGGATATTAAATTATAAAAGTCAGAGAAAGCCAATTAACAAATACTTAAAATAATTGGCATATCACATCATAATAAGCACCATGGAGTAAAAGTAGGGTGGATTTGCAATCTGGAAAGTTTTATGTCTATTGATCACTAAAGGCATCTCTGAGGACCTGGAATTTAAGTAAAGACATGAAGGGGCTGAGGGTACTAGTCAAGAGATGCTGTCTCACTCTCCAGAGGCATAAATAGGGCAGGTGTGTTCACCTGTGAGAGCAGGCCAGTGTGTTGCTGGATGACAGTGATGGTGGAAGATGATGCAGATTTGTAAGTAACTCAGGTGCAAGAGGGTTAAACTTTCAGGGGATGTTTTGGGCTTTGGCATTTCATGTGAATGAGGTGAGATGCTGCTGGAGGAGTTATAATTAGATTCATATTCTAAAGCATCACTCTGGCTTCTGTGTTAAGAACAGACCACGAGGGCAAAAGTAGGGAAACTAGTCAAGTTCTAAAACTCTATGCAAAGATTAAGGGGTCTTGGACCGGGATGGTGACAGTAGAACTGATGAGAAGTGGCTGGGTATTTAATTGAAGATACAGTGAAAAGAATTTGCTGACTGACTGTATATAGCTGATGAGAGAAAGAGAGGAGTCAATAAAATCACAAGATTTTGGCCTAAGTACCTGGAAGGATCTAATTTCATTCACTGGGGTAGGAAATGTAGCATAAGTCTAAAGAGCCATGTTTCCTTCTGATGAATTTATCCTCTATCTTCCAGTTCAAGAATTTTCTGTTTAACTCTGTCTAATCTGCTATTAAACCCAACCATTTTGTTGTTTTATATTGGGTTCTTTGCTATGTCTGTAGTTTTCTGCTAACATTCTCAATCTTGCATTTTAACTGTATTTCCCCTTTTTGAATTTGGCTATTAATTATAACTATAGATTATATAGTTATAAATATTAATTTATTCATTTGCATAAATTGAAATGTATGAATTAATTGGACATGCAATTTTGACAAATACATACCAGCTAATGCCAACTAAACAACTGCCAACAAGAGACTATTTTTTATGACCCCTGAAAGTTTCTCTGCGCCCTTTCCCAATCACTACCTGTCACAAGGCAACCACACTATTGATTTTATCATCATAGATTGGTATTGCCTCTTCTAGACTGTATATAAATGGAATCATACCATATGGTCTCATTTGGGTCTGGAGTCTATCAAGTAGCTTAATATGATTGACACTCATCTTTTTTATTGCAAATTAGTAGTCTGCTATGTTTTTAATTTTGAATGAATATTATAATTTATTTATTTATTCACCTCTTGGTAGCTATTTGGTTTTACACAGCTTTGATTTTATGACTAAGGCAATATGAATATTTTTGTACAAGTTGTGCTGCTGTATGAATGTGTATAAGTTAATATTTTCATTTCTCCTGGGTAGATACCCTATGGAGGGAATTATTCCAGCTGAATAATAAAGGCTTACCTTTATTATAAATAATAAACATTTGCCTTTATAAGAAATGCCAAACAATTTTGCAAACAAAGTGATTATAAGATTCTATACTCCCACTAGAAATTTATGGTGTTTCTATTGCTCCATATTTTGTGTTGGTAGCCTTTAAAATTTTAACCATTGTGATGACTATGAAGTGGTATCTCATTGTTTTCATTTGTGTATATAGAAAATATTTTCACCCATTCTGTGGCTTGCCTATTAATTTCCTTATGTTTTTCTCTAGATAAGCAGAAATTTTAATTCTGATGAATCCGTTTTGTCGTTTTTTTCTTCCATGGTTAGTGTTTCTTTGTTCTCTCCAAGAAATCATTGCCTTCCCTAAGGTCTCAAAGATATATTTTGATGTTTCTTCTGGAATATTTATATTAGCAGAAGAGATACAGACATGGTCAGAGAAAGCCTCAGGGAGGGTCCAGAAACTGGACAACAGAACTCAGAAGAGAAAGGAGAGGACATCCTATGTGATCCAAGGCAGGGATTCAAGCCAAGGAACCCTAAGAACGGCTGGCAACCAGCACCAGAATGGTACAGACTTTGGGGGGAAAGCATCACCTTGATGACGCCTCAATTTTGAACTTCTCTTAGCCTCCAAACCATGAACAAATAAATTCTCATTGTTTAAGCCAACCCATTGTGTGGCATCTGTCATAGCAGCCCGAAAATTGAGACACAGTCTAAGACTATATTCTAATGAAGCATTGCATTTGCTTTTTCCTGGTGCCTGGTATTTGTACCCAAGGATCTTCTCAATCCAGTTTCAGGGTTTCAAATAATTTAAAGCTGCACAGCAATCTGAACATCCTTCTGTTTCTGATTCATCCTTCCTCCTGGGTGCAGACCTTCGCTGGTCCAATCCCATGTCAAGAACTCTCAGTGGGGCTATTGCCCCCACCTCGGTGGGTGATGGAAATTGATCCTTGCATCCTGGAGCAGAGATGTTTAAGCCACATGGTTTGGCCTCTAGACCTCCCAGCCTCCCACACTTGAGCTGGCCTATGCCTGCAGAGATCAAAGAAGAACCCAGACTTTGTCCAGCTCCCTGGGGTACCTTGTAGGATCCTGACCCGGTAACTCTTCATATTCTTTGTTCTTCATCCTTCCAGCAGATGGTTTTTGTTCTTTATCCAGCTTTTCTAGTTGATAGGCTTACCAGGATTGGTCCACATTATGTGTCCTATTAATTCCATAGCTGAATTCCCCCAAGGCATCTTTTGATAAATGCAAATTGGAACATGAGGCTCCCTTGTTTAAATGAGTTCAATTATTTTATCTTGCTCTTACAATAAAGAGCAAAATCTTTTGTAGATCTACGTGGATTGTCATGCGCCATACTTGAAAATCTCACCAGTTGCACCGCAGGCCACTTTCTCTCCCAACGTGGTTCAGCAACAAAAGTCATCTCCCAAAGTCTGGGGACGTCATGGTCCTTAAGGCTTAGGGTCTGGAACGCTAACCTCCTTTCTGATCTGTCTGGTTAAGTTCTATTCATCCCTCAGATGTCCATGTAGATTTTGCTTCTCAATGGGACCTGAACTGATTCCCCAGGTCTCCTCACTACATGCTCTTAAGTAGCAGTGTGTTTTCTTTCAGCACACTTTTCACACCTGTGGAGTGCATTTTAATATCTGTCTCCTGTGCTAGAGGGTATGCTTGGAGAACATACATTTTACTCTCATACCCAGTGCATAATGCCATGCCCTTTGCAGATGGTCACTTTATACCTGCCTGATGAATTAATGGATGTGCAACCTGTCACACACAGGGAATAATTGTCCCTAGTTAAACAGAACCTTGACAAAATGTAGTCGTAGTAGGTGATGCTCATAGGTTATTTTAGTGATGATTTCCACGTGTTGTATTATGACATTGCCCAGTATGTTGCAAGCAGGGTAACAAAGCGTTTAAGAGGACACATTTTTGAGCCCAGCCTGACTGGATCTGATCCCGACTCGCACTTCCAGAAACTTATGATGTTGGAAAAGTTATCTGAAATCTGCTTTTCCTCAACGTGCTCATCTGTAAATTGAGACAATAATAGGACTATCAATCAAAGTGTCGTCAGTGAATTCAAAAGTGAAAACGTAGCGTGCTTAGAACCATCTGCCGTGGAGTAGCAAATGCCCTTTAAGATCATTGATGGTTTCCTTATTAACGTGAATGCTGGTGACGCCATCGTGTTTCCTAATTTTCCAGTGTAAAAATTTTCCTACAACAGAGAGTTTTCTTTGGAGATATTATATTACGTACTTTTGTTTTCACAAGGTTATTACAATTTTTAATTCTTTTTTTGGCCAGTACTAATCCATTCTAAAAGTGGTAAACTTAGAATAGAATGATGATTTTTGCATGAGGTGGTTCAACTCAGCAATATTTATAGCAGCGTACATTAATGATCTATTGTGGCATCATATTCTGCAAAATTTAACAGCTTAAAACAGCCTGTGTTACTATCTCAGCTTCTGAGCATCAGGAGTCTGGGCAAGGCTTAGCTGGGTCCTCTGCAGGGGCGAACAAGGTTTTGGCCTCCAAACTCACGCCTGCGGCAGCACATGGGGCCGTGAGGGCACAGCCTGGGTGCTTACCTGTGTCTTGCTCGTTG
>JAQZBX010070990.1:0-15324 GCA_029593785.1 Cabassous unicinctus
TAAGTGCATACATATACCTTCTTAATTCTCCTTTTGTCTTACTGCATATTCATGTATACTGTTTGGTAACCTGCCTTTTCCACTTAAGGATCTGTCCTGGCGATTACTCATTATTACATAAAGATAGTCTTCATTACTTTTCATGGCTGCTTAGTTCCCCATTGTGTGAATCTACCATCGTTTATTCAGTGAGTGCCTTATACACAGACACTTGCATTGTTTCCAATCTTTTGCTATTACTAGTACTATTCCAATAAGTGATGTTTTAATAAATTATGTATGTGATGTTTGGAATATGGGGGGGTATATTTTCAGGGCAGATTACTGGAGTGGGATTACATGGTCAAAGGATAAATGCATTACCATTTTTTTTAATTAAAATTTTTAGGTTTATGGAGAAATTGAGAAGAAAGTGCAGGGAGTTCCCATATATACCCTCTCCACCTCCCATGTACACAGCTTTCCCCATTGTTAAATCTTACATTAATAATGTATGAGCATGGTACATTTGTTACAGAAGTATGGTACATTTGTTACAATTAATAAACTGATATTGATACATTATTATTAATTAAACTCCATAGTTTATTCACATTTCATTGATTTTTTTTAACTTAATGTCCTTTTTCTGTTTTAGGATCTCATCCAGGATACCACATTATATGTAGCTGTCATGTCTTCTTAGCCTTCTCTTTGGCTGTGGTGTTTTCTCATACTTTGCTTGTTTTTTGATGACCTTGACAGCTTTGAGGTGTACTGATTAGGTATATTGTCAGATGCCCATCTATTGGAATTTGTCTGATGTTTTTTTGCAGTGATGAGACTGGGGTTATTGATTGTTGAAATGAAGTTTACAGAGGTAAAATACAAGGCTCATCATATCATGTCACGGTGATTAATGACTTGATGTTGACCTTGATCACCTGGCTGAAGTATTGTTTGTCACACATCTCCATAGTAAATTTATTCTTTTTTCCCCCCTTTTTGCATACTCTACTCTTTGGAAGGAAGTCGCTATGTGCAACCTACACTTCAGTGGTTGTGGGGAGTTATGTATACTTTATCTCCTTAAGGGTGGACGATATATAAATTATTTGGAATTCTTCTGTATGGAAGATTTGTTTCTTCTCCCTCATTTATTTACTTACTTTTTCATTATTTATATCAGTATGGATTCATGGTTATTTTATACTGTGGGCTATAATACGATGTTACTTTATTTTACTTATTTTATGGCTCAAATTGTTCCATCTTTGCCACCTTGCCATTGGGAGCTCTTGCAGTTGGCTCCTGACATACCCTCATCTTTGTGGTCCCTTTTTTTTCATTTATTTTTTTTTGTGAGCACTGCCTTACTTTCTGGTACTACAAGGCTCTTCTTGTGTATTTGCTGCCCCGGTCCTAGAATCAGTCATTTTCTCAGAAGCCCTGGTTCCCTTTATTGGAGAATGGTGTTAGAAACCAAGATCTGGGCAGTAGGTATGCTTGTTGATACTGGGGTGTCATTGCTTATAGGCTCTTTCACTTGACAGAGGAAAGAAATATGTGTGTGTGTGTACACACACATACACATATCTGTAGATATTTCTTTATGTAATCATGTGTGTCTATATTGAGCTAAACATGAATTGCTAATGATGTCTGGTATATGCATTTTTAAATTTTGTTAAATATTGTCACATTTTCCTCCATAGAATAAACATGGACTATTCCTAGGGAATGTTGAGATGACAGAAAGATAGGAAATACGTAAATAAGGTCTTGGTGAAAGGTGACAGAGCGCTCAAGCTTCACCTTCCATAGTAGAAAGCCAATAGATAATGCTTAGAATTAAAGTTAAGAAGTAGGACTGTAGGCTTGTTAGTTAGAGATAAAGAGGTAAATAAAATTCATGAAAGAGTTGAAAACAATTTTCTTTAGAGAATGGGAAATGAGGGGTTTGTGGACAGTGGGCTGCAGTTTTTCACAATAAGCCACGTGGAACAGTTTGACTCATTAAGCCATATGCAAGTGTAGCTTTGATATAAATAAAAAGTAAATTAAGCATAATCTCAGTCCCAAATTATTGCTCTCTATTTTTGTTGTTGTTACCTTTTCTGGAAGATATCTTGCTGTAAAAATATGTCTTATGAAGAAAGATTTGAAAAAAGTACAAGGAATGCCCTTTTGTCACCGTAGCATTGCAGTTTACTTATTTTTAGATAATATTACAGAAGCTTTCTTTTTACTAAACTGAATACTTTCTTCTTGGAACCTTAACAAAAATGAAGTAGATATTCTTTGTAAAAATTGGAAAACTTTTAATATTTTTATAGGTGTGTAGCTGTTCAATTAATTATTGAATATGTAAATTTTCCTAATTTGCAGAGACTTTAAAAAATTCTAATCAAGTTTAATATGCTGCAGTGTAACTCTGCAATTGTTGGCTTATGGAAATGTATTTCAGCTTTTCCAAAATGAAAATATTACAGCCTGTTCTATGTTAGAATGCTGGTGTGTGATTGTATGTGTGTTTGTGTGTGTGTGTTTATGATCGATTTTTTTGTTTGTGAAATTAAAGAAAATGGCTGCCCATGATTGTTTTTGAATTTGTTAGAGAGAAATACATTGAAGGAAATTACTATATTTCACTTGAACAAGGAGTGATTTAGTTAAAAAATTTTTTTTTAAGATTCCCTTCTATGCTAAGCATTATGTAGATGCTCTGAAGGATTTTTAACCAAATGGGGGCCTTGAAGGGGGCATTATTTTTTTTTTGAAACACGATACACACGTAAAACAGAGCAATGCATGCATTATTATATAATTAATTAAGTGTAATGATATAGGGAATAATGAGAAGAATGGGAAAACTTAAGGAAGACATTTTCTAAAGGAGTTGAGCCTTAAATCTAGCCTTTAATATAAGTAAAAATTGGAAACTCTTGTCTTCTTGTATCTTGAGAAGTAGTTCTTAAATTAATTAATTGTCTTCCTCCCTGGCTTATTATGAGCAAATGATATCTTTTAACAAGTGAGCTAGCTAGGTTTACAGTTCTGTTAGGTGTACTATGTTTGAGTCTTCATGATTATCATTTCTTGTCTCAAGGGTTTGGGTGAATTGTCTAGTTCTGCATTTTCTGTGAAGACCCCTTTCTCACTCAACATTTTCTCTGGTTCATGTCAGAATGATAGATAAATGTTAACCTTTGCTTGAATTAGTCAATCATCTTCTATAATATTCATCAGACTCCTGATTAAATTATTAATATTGTAGTTCTTTACTCTTCATGGATATTAGTACATCTGTACTTGGAAGATATTATACTACAAAAATACCTATTTGCAGTTTACAGACTGGTTTTGTGTATTCCAATTTGGGCCAGTCCTTACAAAAACCCTGAGGTAGTTGGGTGTCTCCAGTTTTCAAATTTGGATGAGAAAATCCAGAGGGTCTAAGAAAACTTCACCATTGTCCCACAGAAAGTGGGAGAATAGGGAATTCCATCCTGGACTTCTATTTCTGGATCCTGTTTGCTTTGTGGAATATCCAGGCTGCTTATATCAAATGACGGTCAACTGTGAGGCCAAGATTGGAGGAGTGGAATTGGGGGTAGGTCTGAAGAATGCTTCAAAAAGCTCAGTGTTGAATGAGTTTTTGTGTTGCGTCTTGCAGATCTATTGCTTAAAAGCATAATGAGAACATTAGCGAAAAAACACAAAACAGCTTCTCGCATGACTTAAAATATTTTTTGAATAGGTAATACATAGCCATGGTACAAAAACACAAAAGGTTCAAAGTGTAAAGTCTCCTTTCTGCCAAACTGTCCTTCATCTTATTGTCTCCCAGACCCAGAAGCAGTAATTGTTGCCAGTTTCTTGTATATCTTCTGAGTTACATTTTTACGTATGTTTATTTCCTTTTTTTATTTTTAAATTGGTGCTTGGTCCGTGCTATGTTTATAGTGGCCTTGTTCTTTTAAATGGCGCTAAGCTACTAACCTTTTAATAACTTATTTATAAAAGCCAAGTCTTTTCTTTTTGCAATTTGCACTGGAATGTTAATTCCATGATGAATAGAAAGCTTTTTTTAATTAAAAGAAAAAAGTGCTTTAAGTTTCAGAATCATTTTCAGACAATGTTTATAATCTTCCAAGTGAAATCCCCAGCATAAAGGAACTCTAAAGCCAGATTCAGTATTGCATTATTTTGGAGTCAGGATATATATAGAATATATTGATAGGATTGAAAACACATTAAATTAAGGTACAATAAATTATCAGTTGGAGTGTCTTTGTGTGAGGAACACAGCTAAAGTAATGTTTAATCGAATAAATCTATCACACATCAGTTTTAGACTTTGGTCCCTAGAGTAGTAAAACCTGAGTGAGTTCCAGAGGAGATGTTGATGGTAATAGATCTGGCTGGTCCGTGTAGTGTGTGAGCATTTTTGTTGTGTTTTAGAGCTTTTTGGTCTAGAGTTCTTCTACACAGTTACCTGCCAGTGTGATGTCTGTAGTATTTGGTATCCATGTCCTAATGAAAGACTCTTTACTATTTACAGCTTGTTCATAAATATAAACTTTACAGTAACTGCGTTTAGGACCTAAGTAATAAAGAGCTGCTTTTACCGTTGAAATATTACTTCACAATTCATTAGGGAATTAAATTCCAAAGCAAAGTGATAGAAGAAAATTCAGTTTATTTTTGCTCCTCTAACAATTGGAGCTTTTCCCCACCTACTCCATAGCAGAAGCTTAGGAGAGGTGCTAGGGTAATGGAATGTCCAGGATAATAATGTAAGTAGCCCTGATGCCTCCAGCAGGGAGCTGTCAGCACGTCTTTCACCAGTGCCATTTTCCTCCTCTCACCCAGATCCTTAGGAGAGGGTTTTCCCTTTATTCCTGAGTCGTCTTTTCCCATCTAGCACATCATGCCTCGTGGCCTGGCTTTCACAGCACACAGAGGCGTCTTCACTGCACAGGGAAGCAAAGCAGTGGTCAAGTTGCCAAGTCTGTTGTTTTGCTAAAGACGTCATGCTGTGGCCTTCCTCTCTTGGGGCTTGTGGTGGTTTGGAGCTGTATGTACCCCAGAAAAACAGGTTCTTAAACTTAATCCATTCCTGTGGATGTCTTAACCCTATTACTGGAGTCCTTTATAAATGGGATGAAATTCAGGCAGATGAGAGAACACCACAGAGGGAGTAGCCAGAAGCTGAAAGCAATGGAACCCTGAAGAGAAAGGAGAGGCTTCCGTGTGCATTTGCCATGTGACAGAAAAGCTAAGGACCAAGGATCGCCGGCAGTCAGCCCCAGAACACCAGTTTTCGGGAAGAAAGCATCACCATGACTTTTTACTAACCTCAAAATTGTGAGCAGATAAATTTCCATTGTTTAAGCCAAAGCATTACATGGTATTTGCTTGAGCAGCCAAGGAAACTAAAACAGGGCTACAAAACCTGTGGCTTGGTCAAAGGTGCAGAAGCTGTGGGACATGTCTTAAGGGGTTAATTAAATGCACCAGTTTAATATTTGTAAAAATAATGCCCCTGTTATTCTGAGATAGGAACATCTTACCATGGCCACGATTGTTGCTCACTCAAGGTATATACAAAAATTGGAAAAGATTTGAGAAACTTACCACTTGATAATTGTAACCTTAATTTCAAACAGGTAGCTATCTCATGCCCATGAGAAGGAGTTGAGCCTGTTGTGGCAGATGTTCAGTGTGTGTCCCTGTGTTAGGAGGAAACCCCCAAAGCTCTAGTTGCGGAGAGAAGCTGGTGGTGTGATTGATGTGTTGAATAAGAAATTCTTGTTCTCGCAGCTAAAATTGGATTCTGTGGTTGACACTGCCTTGGCTTGAGATGCATGTATGGGGTTGATAGTGAAAAAGGACAAGTGGAAAAAATCCCCAATGCAAGAGTTAACATTTTTACATTAGAATGGAAACTAGAATTGGAGACCTGACAGTGAGAGGGGAAAATTAAGAAAAGTGTCAAATGCTCCTCTCTTCAAGGAGGTATCAGATACTAAACAGCAACATAAAGGGAAGAAAAGTACATTTAGGAGTTTCCATGCAGCTTTCGTGTACAAGTCTCCTTTGCCCCTATCAGGGTCTCCCTTGTCAACCCTTCTTTCCCCCTGTTTGCTTCCCTATATCTGAGGTCTCTGCCACCTGTTTCCTCGGTTGGCCACTCCAGTCTCTTTTTAGCCTGTATTCTTTGAGCCCTAACTATCTGTCACACTGTTGCCCAATTAATTATATATTGCCTTGTAATGCCCCTATCATTTTGGGGGTATTATCCCTCCTTCCTCAGCTATAGTATTTGTTCCTTGGGTAGAGTGCTTATTGCTCACAGCAGCTAGAAGCAGCGTCACCTCTCTCTTCAGGCTCCCTTCCCTGGACCTCCCGCCGCCCCCCAACTTCATAGAGGAAGAGATGCAATCAGGTGGCACCTCCCTCAGTGCCATGACTCACTCCCCACCCACAACATGCACATATACAAACTTATCTACAGCTGCCAGTCCTTACCTGTCATCCTCCAGTCATGGCTAGAGAGATCCTGTTTTCATCTCTGGTTGATGCCTCTTTGTGACAGTTTGAAGCTTGGTGGATCCTAGAAAATCCTGTCCTTAGGACTAATCCGTTCCTGTGAGTCAGGGACCCTTAGATTAGATTGGATTTGGTTGGGGGTCTTTGAATGGATTGCCTCAGTGATGCATGACCCAGGGTGGGTCGTGGTCCCTCTTGTCGGAGTCTGTTATAAACCAAGAACTGAAAGCAGAGACACAGAAAAAAAAAAAAGCCTCAGAGACAGGAGGAGAGGTCCTGGAGGCCAGAGGCTGGAATCAGCAGAGCACAGAGGCACGGGGAGAGGCTGAGAGAGAGGCCTGGAGGAGAGGGGAGAGACAAGCCCTATGCCTGACCGCCCACAGCTGAGCTGGGAGAGAAAGCATCTTTAGATGATGCCATGATATGTCTGATTGCCCACAGCCAAACTTCATTGAGACAGCATTTCTGATGATGCCTTGATTTGGGCATTTTCGCAGCCTCAGAACTGTAAGCTTTTAACCTAATAAATTCCCATTTTAAAAGCCAACCCGTTTCTGGTATGTTGCTCCCAGCAGCTTTTAGCAAACCAAGAAATTCTCCTTCTGTCCAGTCGTATAAATCTGTGAGTTTGGTTTTCTTCTGGGTACTTAACCTGTGCCAGTCATAGTCCTAAGAATGTTACTTCTCATTTGATTCTCAAAATAACCGTTTCGACTAAGTATACTTATCAGCCCTATTTTCCAGAAAAGTAACCGAGGCACCTGGAGGCTGGGTGACTTTCCTGAGGCCCAAAAGCTGTTAGGGGGTTGGAGCCAGGGTAGGAACCAGACCATCTGACCCCAGAACTTTGCTCGTCACCACTATCAAGTGAATTAACTCATGCAAAAGGCTTAGAAGAGGGCCAGGCACTCATTGAATGAACAACCAATATTGTTACTCAGCAGAATAAACCTGTCCATCCCTGGGAATGTCTGCGAAGTACTTCTCTTGTCATAAAGGTGAATGTAGCCATGCCCTGCAAGCGGGTGCGCTGTCAGACCCCGCAAGCCACGCAGCAAGATGATGACGTAACAGGAGAGTGACACGAGGGAGAGCCAAGACAAGGTGAGCCGAAAAACCATGAACTAAGGTGGTGCAGGTGGTAGGACGCCTCTCTCCCACATCGGAGGTTCCCAGGATCGAATCCCAGTGAAGACAGGAGAAGGATGAGAAGAGAGGGCAGGAAACGGACACAGAGTTGCCCAGCAAATGGACACAGAAACAGCAAAAATGGGGGTGGGGTGGGGTGGTAAAAATGGATGAAAGTTAATAAATCCATAATGTATAGGGAAGGGAGGTACGGACTATAGTTAGTAGTAATACTCTGATGTTGCTCTTTCATGGTTTGTTAACAAATGTTTCACAACAATGCAGGGTGTTTGTGGGGGGTTGGGTGGGGTGTGATGTGTGGGAGCCCTGTATGATGTTATACATGTTTGTTTTGCAAGTTCACAATGTTTACTGAACACTTACAGTTTATGTATGTTCATGTATGAATGATATACTCCAATAAATTTTTTTTTTTTTTAAAAAGGTGAATGTAATGGTCATAAATGATTGCAGTCCTCATATTCTCCCTTCACCCTGCCTCTTCTAAGTCTCAAACCCGTATATCTACTTGCCCCTTGACATGTTTTCCCATGAATATCTCTGACACCTCAAATTCAACATGTTAAAACTGAAATCAGAACTGGGAAACCTGAATAACATCTGTGGATTGTATCAACGGCAATATCCTGGTTGTGATATTGTACTGTAGTATTGTAGATGTTATCCTTGAAGCAAACTGGGTGAAGGATACAAGAGATCTCTGTATAATTTCTTACAACTGCATGCGAATCTGTAATTATCTCAAAAATAAAAAGTTTTAATTAAAGTTAATGAAGCAAGCCAACTGTGACTCAGCCCCTTCACCCCCTCACCTTCCCCAGCTTGCCTTCTCTACTCTGTATCTCATCTCACCTTACATCGTGATTGACTAGGCCACCCCACTCAGAAATCTGGAAGTCATCTTACCCCCCATCCCCTTCACCTCCAACTTTAGGTTGACTACTCTTTTGCCTCAGAAAGATGCCTCACCTGTGTGTTCTTTAGTCCCATCTTACCCAGCTCCCCACTGGATTGGGTTCCTCTCAATTTGTCTCCCCTACAGCTTTCCTGAGAGATGGTCTTAATTTGGGTGTCTAAGCTTATCACTCTCTCTCTTAAAATCCTTCAGTGGCTTTTTTAAAAAAAGATTTATCTGTCCCGTCCCCCCGCCAGCTCGTTTTGCGCTTACTGTCTGCTCTGTGTGTGTTCTTCTGTGTCTACTTGTCTTCTCTTTAGGCAGCATTGGGAACTGATCCTGGGACCTTCCGGAATGGGAGAGAGGTGCTCAATCTCTTGTGCTACCTCAGCTCCCTGGTCTGCTGTGTCTCTTATTGTCTCTTCTCTGTGTCTCTTTTTGTTGCATCATCTTGCTGCGCCAGCTCTCTGCTCAGGCCAGCACTCCTGTGCGGGGCAGCTTGCCTTTGACCAGAAGGCCCCGGGAATCAAACCCTGGACCTCCTATATGGTAGATGGGAGCCCAGTTGCTTGAGCCACATCCATTTCCCCTTCAGTGGCTTCTAATGACTTGTGATGAAAGACCAAGCTCCACAGCTTGTCGCTACCTGGATCAAAGTCATCTGGCTGCCGGTTATAAATGCAGGTTTCTGGACTCCAGGCTAGACCTGTGAATTTGCAACATCTGGAGTCAGAGCTAAATATGTGTGCTTAACCAGCGCCCCCTGGTGATCATTTTGTGCACTAGTGTTTGAGGACCTCTGACCCCTGGTGATATTCTTAGCCTCACTTGTGAGTCTTGAGTCTTTCCCTTCTGCTGTCTGTCTTGCCTGGAGCAGCACATGCTACTGTTACTGTCTATAGAACGCCTCTGTGTCCTTCCTCAAGAATTGGGTAAAACGCTCCCTTGCTTCCTCTTCTGTGTCTCATGGTACACCAGAGCTCTGACCTCACTGCTGTCATTAACTGTGTCCATGTGTGTTTCTCTGACCTGAGGGTGAATCGCTTCAGGCGAAGACTATTTTCTCTTCATATCTATAACCCCATACCCCAGCAGAGTTTCTGACCTATAGTAGGCATTTGATGTTTGCTGCTAAATATTGCTGGTTTTTATTTTGCCTTGAGTTGTCACCTGAATCCCCAAACAACAGTGCTTAGTGTCATTGCATAATAAATAACACCAGAGAGAAATGGCCAGTTAAAAATAGCATAGTAAAATTACTCATTCAGACAAAAACAGATATTTGGGATTTTCTGCCAAACACCAATGTTCTGCAGGTAACTGTGTTAGAAGAAAACCTTTTAAAAGCATAAACATGTTTCAACAATGTATCGTACCGCTTAGCATGTCACTATGTGCTGACAGCCGGTCCTCTCTCTCCTCTCTTTTTTCTCTCTCTCCCTGTTCTCCAGCCAGAGGATTGAGATAACTAACTGATCGTTCAGCAGAACACAACAGACTGGCTGTTGGTCTGACACGTTTCCCTCTGTCAGTTTCTCATCGCACTGAGGCAGCAGTTTTCACTTGGTCTATTCTTTATCCAGGCTGCCAGTCAGCAAGCTGATTTCCCCTTTTCATTCCCACAGTGAACAGTGGCTGAACAGGGTATTTCAGGGTTTCTGTGAATCATTTTGAAGGTATAACTGATTAATGTCTGAAAGCCTTTTATTATGGGAAATTTCAAACATGCATAAACATAGAAGAGTATCACAAAGCCCATTTACCCTTCACCCCAGCTTTATCCTTTAACTCATCCACGCTTGTCTCTATCCTATATTCCCTTGCAATTATTTGATTTCATAGTGGATTGATTTTTGTAGTATGAAATAGTCTTTTAACTAATGAAATGGAGGTAATATCTTACTGGCAGTAAAGTATCTTAAGAAAACTTATTTTAAAATATATAATAGCTTTATTGAGATACAATTCACCTTTATAAGTGTACAATTCAATGGTTTGAATGATATGTTCAAGGAGTGGTGAAACCATCACCACAGTTTTAGAACATTTTCATCACCCCTAAAATAAACCCTGTACCCTTTAGAATCAACCCCCTATTTCCTCTCAATCTCTCGACCACCCCTAAGCAACTACTAATCTTCTTTCTGTCTCTGTAGATTTGCCTATTCTGAATTTCATATAAATGGAATAATACAATATGTGGTTGTCCATGACTGGCTCCTTTCAGTTAATATAATGTTTTGAAGGCTCATCTATGATGTAGCATATATCAGCACTTCATTCCTTTTTATGGCTGAATAATATTTAATTGTATGGCTATACCACATTTTAATTATCCATTAGTTTATGGACATTAGGTTGTTTCCACCTTTTGGCTATTATGAATAACATTGACATGAGCATTCGCATGCAAGTTTTGTGTGGACTTATCAAGAGTGAAATTGCTGGGTCATATGATAACTGTTTAATATTTTGAGGAGTTTCCAGACTGTTTTCCAAAGTGGCAGCACCATTTTACATTCCCTTCGGTAATGTACGAGAATTCCAATTTCTCCACAGCCTCACCGCAACTTCTAGTCTTTTTGATTATAGTCATCCCAGTGGGTATGAAGTGGTATGATGCTGAGCATCTTTTCATGTACTTATTGGCTATTCATGTATCTTTTTTTGGATGTGTCTGTTTGGCTTCTTTGCCCATTTTTAATTGAGTTATTTGACTTTTTATTATTGAGTTTTTTTTTTTTTTAAGGTACCAGGGACCCTGTACATGGGAAGCAGATGCTCAGCCACTTTGAGCTACAACTGCTCCCCTATTATTTTTAATAGTTCATTAATATTCTTGATCCAAGCCTCATATCAGAAATATGATTTGCAGATATTTTCTCCCATTCTGTGGGTTGTCTTTTAAAATTTTTTGATACTTTTTATCAAGAAAATATTTTAACAACAGGAAATGTGAGGGAAATGGTGGAATATATTTCAATTTTTATGGAGTGTTCTGAAACGAACTGCATATCAGCTTATGTGTATTGAAGTTGCTCTTTTCCCATTCATCTGTGCCAAAGTCAGGCTGGTTAAACCCTCTTAAGTCCTGCAGTTTTGAGAAGCAGGCTGTTTCCACTGTGGAGAGGCAAGAACATTTTATTGTAACACTGTAGCCTAAGGAAGAATTTCTAAGCAAATAAGGTTTCTCTGTTGGGGAGCCTGTCATCTTTGAGTTAAAGTGCTATGTCAAGTGGATCCACCTTAACGATTCCTTTCTTAGTCTCTGGACCTGGTTATATTTCTTAAAAAACAATCTCTGTTGCATTCTTTTCAAACACTGAGTTCCCACTGGCTTTGATAAAAGGAAAGAATATAGCCAGGAAAATGAGCCTTCAAAAAAATTACAGGTATTATATATGCATATGTATATATTTACATGGAAGTTTATTAAAAAATTGCAAGTTTGGTTTTTGCTTGGGCCTTTCATTGCACCTTAACAGGCGCTTGTTGTTAAATTAGTTATAATATAGACAGATAGAACATATTAGAAGGGAACTTGACATTTTCTTTATTGCAGTGTTTGAAACCTTCTAGGCATGCAACGATTGAGCTTAAACTATAAAAGAAGTTTGCTTGGAGATTCGAGAGGCAGAAATAATTGGGCAGGAACTTGATTTTGTAGTTATTTTGGGAGGAACTTATGGTGTATTGATTCAAGAAATAGTTCTGAGTTGACTATGTGTAAGGCATAGTTTTGTGGGAATAAAACATAGTGAGAAAATCCTGATTTCTGTCCCTGGGGGCCAGCAGAGAAAGGAGAGATATCCTAGGTAGTGGGGTGGTTTCCAGAGACTAGAAAAGGCTACATATTAGATGTGACATTTGAATTGGGCTCAGAAAAATTTCCATAGGTGAATACAGGTGAGTGGGGAAGGCATTCTAGATTAAAAAAAACCCAGAAGCACAAGTATCAGGAAGAGAGCAGATTGAGCTAGCAGATAGGCAAGTAAGTAATGGTAGTTAGTATTTAAAATGATTTCCTTTCCTAGCTAAGGAGTTGGCTTTATTTTATTTTATTTTTTTTTAAAAGAGTGGTTATTTTCAATTTACGCCCCCCCGCCCCCCTGCTTGTGCTCACTGTCTACTCTCTGTGTCCATTTGCTGCATGTTCTTCTGTGTCTGCTTGTCTTTTCTTTTCGTCTTCTCTTTAGGAGGCACCAGGAACCAATCCCGGGACCTTCTGACATGGGAGAGAGGCTCGCTTGAGCCACCTTAGCTCCCTGGTTTGTTGTGTGTCTCACTGTCTATCCTCAGTGTCTCTTTTTTGTTGTGTCAGCTCGCCATGCGGGCCAGCTCGCTTTCACCAGGAAGCCCTGAGAACTGAACCTGGGACCCTCCATATGGTAGACGAGGGCCCAATAGCTTGAGTCACATCTGCTTCCCTAATTCATTAAGGACTGCAGATCCACTGAAGGTTTTTGAACCATGAAACTGACATTAATACTGAGTTTGTAACTATTTATCCAGAGCCAACCATTTGTTCATTGACAGGTTCTAGCTTTTAGTTTCCTTTCTAAAATCTTTTCATCCTGGTAATGATTGGTGATAGCTACCACTTATTGATCAATTTCTGTGTTGCATGAACTGTGCTCAGTGATTAATACTTACAGTAACTCTGAGGTGTTTTTGTGTATATATATTAACAATCCCTGTTTTACAGATGAAGAAATTGAGACTTACCAGAGGCTAAATATCTTGCACCAGCTCACATAGCTAATGAGTGACAGAGCTGTGATTTGGACACAAGGCCATCTTATTCCAAAGCCTGTTCTCCTAATACCACTAAATACTGCCCTGTATTGTTTCTCTGATGATGTCAAGCTACCAGGGCACCTTCTTCGTTGAGCCTTGCTACAATTGGCGTGCCCTGTGTTTGCTTTGAGGTGGTTATTCCTCCTCTGCTCAGCTCCCAACTCTGTTATTAATACTCTAGGTATTCTAGTCTTGAGAGGATCTTCCTTAAGGTCACTTGGCACATCTCTCCTCTCACCCATTATATGTTTATTAGTTTTTTTCCCCCCTATGTTTCTTTTTTTTCCCCTATAAATATTTTATTGAAGTATATTACTCATACATGAACATACATAAACCATAAGTGTTTAGTAAAAGTTGTGAACTTACAAAACAAACATGCATAACATCATATAAGGCTCTCATACTTCACCCCACCACCAATACCTTGTGTTGTTGTGAAACATTTTTAGCAAATGATGAAAGAGTGTTGTCAAAATATTACTGTTAACCAAAATATCTTATATTTGGTATATTTTCCCCCAAAACCACCCTATTATGATTTTTTAAAATATATTTTTATTATAGAAGTTGTGAACTTAAAAACTTATGTGTAGAATTCCCATACGACACCTCTTCATCAACACGCCACACCGTGGTGGAAAATTTGTTACAGATTATGAGATATCAGATTATTATCACCAACCATGGTCCATAGCGTACATTTGGCACACTTTTTCAATATTCCCCCATTATCAACACAGTACATCTTTGGCATAGATGCATGAACATTACAGTATTGCTGTTAACCACAGTCCATAGGTCACTCCAGTTGTATCCTTTCCGTTTTTCTCCACATTCCCACTACCCTGCAATAGTGACGTACATCTGCTCTAGCTCACAAAGGACACTCTTGAATCTGTACCATCAACCACAATTCTCATCCACCTCTCAGTTTACTGTATTACTCAGTCCCTAGATTATTCTCTAGTTTTCTTTCAATTGGCATTTACATCCCTAGACTATCCTTTCCAGCCACATTGCCATTTATAAACCAGCTGTTACTCACTTTAAAGTTAGTTAAAACTTCTACATTCATTAAGCATCAGCGGTTCTTCTCAGCCCTCCTCTTACTGCTTTTAAGAATTCACCACCTACCACCAGGTTTTGAAGATGTTTTCCTACAATTTCTTATAGAAGCTTTATGGTTCTTTTATATTTAAGTCTTTGATCCATTTTGAGTTAATTTTTGTATAAGGTGTGAGATAGGGATCCTCTTTCTTTTTTTTGGCTATGGATATCCAGTTTTCGCAGCACCAATTTTTTGAATGGACTGTTCTGCCCGAGCTGGGTGGGTTTGGCAGGCTTGTCAAAAATCACTTGACCATAGATGGAAGGGTCTGTTACTGAACCATCAGTTCGGTTCCATTGGTCTATGTGTCTATCTTTATGCCAGTACCATGCTGTTTTTACCACTGTAGCTAGGATATACGATTAAAAGTATGGAAGTGAGATTCCTCCAATTTTGCTTTTCCTTTTTAAGATGTTTCTGGCTATTCAGGACCCCTTACCTTCCAAATAAATTTGATAATTGTGCTTTCCATTTGTTTAAAAATGGAATGGTTTTTTTTTTTTTTATTTTTATTTTTTATTTTTTATAAGAATTGCATTGAATTTGTATATCAATTTTGGTAGAATTGACATCTTAATGATATTTAGTATTCCAGTCCATGAGCATGGAATGTTCTTCCAATTATTTAGGTCTTTTTTATTTCTTTTAGCAATGCATTGTAGTTTTCTGAATACAAGTGCTTTGCATCCTTGGTTGAGTTTATTAAATATTTGATTCTTTTAGTTGCTATTGTAAATGGAATTTTTTCCTGACTTTCTCCTCAGAGTGCACATTACTAGTGTCTTTTAAAGTCGCTTTCATCTGATATAAATATAGCTACTCTGACTTTTTTTTTTTT
>JAQZBX010070991.1:0-15317 GCA_029593785.1 Cabassous unicinctus
GATAAATAAATAAATAAATAAATCTTTAAAAAAAAAAATTCTAAAGGGAGCTAAGAAACATTTTTCATCATCCAGTTGTTCACTTTTTATTGAATGCTTTATTGTATACCTGGAACTCTATGTACATTATTTTTAAAATTATAACCCTGGATAATTAGTGCTATTTATTCTCATTTTACAACTACAAAAACTTAGAGTGATTAAGTTATTTTCTCAAGGTCATATGGCTAATATGTGCCAGAAATAGAAGTTAAATCCTTAACTGTCTGAATCTGAAGTCCACGTTTATTTTATGACACTATGTGACTTCCATAAGAGCCAGCAATATTTTATTCTAACCCCCTTAGATAGACCATGCTTATCTTTCTTCAGTACTGCAACCCTGGATTTCTATATGTACTATTAATAAATAATGCCTGTTGAGCAGGATTTGGGGGGAAGGAGTGCCAGTGAGAGTAGTTTCCCATTCTTATATTGGTCCTTAGTTTTCAATTTACTATCCCAGCTTGCCCCACTAAAAAGAAACTTTCAGGGAACTAGGGAGTTGTAGTAATTACAAGATCTTATCTCTTAGTATCATGGATCACTTTAAATTAGTTAGATCCAATATGGGGTTTCCAACCCTGTTATATGAGTTCCCGAAGGTCAGAGAATAGATGTGAGAAATCTCAGTGTGATTAACCCCTGATTGTGGATACAAAATATCACTTTCTATGTATTAATTATGGAACTAGGAATGCACATTCTAGAAAAGTTGGTAAAAATATCCCTCAAATGCATATTTTCACCTATAAGCCCAAATGGACATCAAGTTAGTATTTACATTGATTGACATCAGCTCTGGAAATCCATTTTATTAACATCCAATTTCATTGCCTTGCCCTCTTTCCCTGGCAAAATGTGTAGGCTAAAACTTATAAGAATCAGTGAAAAATGATATACATTTCAGGGTCTCATCATTTTGAGATTCTAGACGACTATGTATCCTTATAATACATGCATTTCTCTGTAGTGTGCCCTACATTTTGCTTCTATGATTGGCCTTACACAGGTAAGGAAATTGAGTTCTCAATCATTTTTTACTCCTCCGAAATTATATGGTTCTGCTGCTATAAATAATCAGGATTTTATTTCTATCAACAGGAATATACACGTGATTGACTCCGAATGGTCACCTGCATAGAGGGTTGTCAGAGAGATTTTTCCAACTTGAGAAATTAGCTGGGTGACTCAGATAACCCAGGTGTCTGGGCCACAAAGGCCCACATCCATCATATCAGTGCACTGCTGCCATTTCTCTTTATGCCATTAACCTACAGCAGGACCCAAACCACCGGCCCTAAGTTGCTGAAGCAATGGCAAACAAGAAGCCTTGTTAAGATACAACCATTCCCAAGTGGAACCTGAATCTATAAATCAGGTTTGGGACAAAGAATAAGTGTCCCTTTGTTGGTTTAAAAAAAGAAAGAAAAAAAATTTAGTTTTAGTAGCAAAAAGAGCAATAGTGACACTTGGTGGCCAATGCAAGGCATAACAAAGGACTGAGCCTTAGGGAATACTCCAGTCACATCTATGCTCTAGTTTGAAGATTAGAAGAGAACCATGCAGGTCATAGAGTAACAGGACCCTGATTGTAGGAATCGTATTGCGGTTGCTCTGTTTAATAGCTGAATAACAGAAGTGACATGATAAAATAGATATTTTGAATGAGCAGAAGTTAGTGTGTCCGAAGAAGGACATTTCAGAAAAAAATAAGAATGATAATCATTAGAACATTCAGATGACCATGAAGAGTCTGGCCAAAACCTTATATGATGAATAACTATTTAAAATAGCCAATGTCAGCCAAAACACAAAACTTGGTTACTCATTCCTACACTCTGCACTTCCCATTCTTTCAGGGTTGATGCCTCTAACTCTTGTCCCAATCAAAACCCCTACAATTAATAAAGTTAATTTCCAATCACTTTTATCAGTTAAAGCCTAGACCAAGGAAGAACTACCTAAAAGTATTTATGGAATAAATACAAGCATATGAATGAAAAAGGTATAAGCAATTGGATAGCTGAGTGGTTTATGGAAACACCACCTCAAGTAAGCTAGTTGGAAGATAAAGAAGAACAGAGATAAACAAGTATAAAAACATATCTTTCCAGGAGCAACAGGATACAAGAATTTCTAAGGGATAACAAAAGGAGCTAAAGTCCCTCTTAATACTCTGAAAACAAAGATGCTAGGTATTGTGTGCTGGTGAGTTTGTAGGCCCTGACATTGGTACTCAACATAGGTTACATATAAGAAGCACCAGGAGAGATTTAAACATCCTCTTACCTAGAAAAAATTAAATCAGAATTGCTGAGGATGAGATCCAAGCATGAGAAGAGTTTAAAAGTCCCCAGCTGCTTTTAATGTGCAATCAGGGTTGAGAATCATTGTGCTAGAATGGTGATCTCAAAAAAATTTAGTCTCAAAATCTTTTAAAACTCTTAAAAATTATTGAAGCCTTCAAAGAGTTTTTGTTTATGTGAGCTATATCTATCAATAGTTACTGAATGAGACATTAAAACAGAATTTTTTTAACAGTTAACTAACTTTAAAATAACGAACAATTCAATACAGGTTCACATAAACTACATTTTTATGAAAAATAACTATATATTCCCAAACAAATAATTTAGTGAGAAGAGTGGACATTGTTTTACAGTTTCGCAATGTCTGACTAAATAGGAGGCAAGTGGATGCTCCTCTCTGCTTCTGCATTCAGTCTGTTTCGTTACCCTACTTTGGTTGAAGTAAATGAAGAAAAGTTGGACTCACACAGATGTGTAGTTGGAAAAGGGAGTAATATTTGAATTACCTTTTCAGACAAATGTGGATATTCTCCTTTGATTGTGCATTAAAATTTAACAAGTGATAGTTCCTTAAAGGATACTTGCAGTGTGGAATCTGAGACCATATCAATGAATTTTTTGTATTTTGTTACAGTAAAACCCTTTGGTAAATCTTGCAATTTGAATGGATCTTTTACCAATACATGAGTTTGTAAAATCAAGCTTTGGTCATTTGAAAAATATTTATGAACTAATTATCCAGATTTTTAAAATGTTGACACATTTCATTATAAATTATCAAAATATCACATTCTTAATATCACCTCTGATCTTATCAGAAAAGATAAGAATTGGGAAGCTATTAAATTTAATGTTATGGCCATAACTTTCCAAATTCTAACTTTCACTTGAAAATCCCAATTTTATAATTGTCAACAAATGCTGTCAGTTACTTTCCAATCTTTTTTTGAAAATATCTGCCAAATAACTAAGTCTGAATAACCAGTTTTTCAGTGTTCTTTCAAGTAAATATGGTTTTCCATGGGATAAGTAGCTAGTTCAGCATGCACCTAATTACACAGTACTTTCCTTGAGACACATCATACTCCATTAATGACCAGAGGTGCTTATAAACACTCCTCATTTTGTCACACAGAACACTTAAACGATGTGTACTTGTTGAAATTTAATACAATTAAAATTTACACAGTTTCATCAAAGGCATTCTCAAGTGAAGCTGGCATACTTTTAACTGTGAATGAATGACAGTAAAGGAAATAACTTCTAGTACAGTTCTTTTGCACCATCTGTGCAAATGTTGACACAATGAAAAAAGCAAAGAATGTCTTAATGTTATTATGAAAGTAGTTTGACTTCACAGATGCCCTTTAAAAGATCTTTGGACTTTGAGAACCTGTACACCACAGGAAAAGGTGGAAAAGCTGAAGGAGCACCCAGTTACTCCTCAAACTTATTCAAGAGGAATGTATCTAAAACAGGGATAAAGGAGGAAGACAGGAAGGAAACTATTCCTGGGAGATTTTAAGTCCATGTTTAAAGGATGGTAAAGTGATATTGAGGAAAATGGGAGGACAGTCTGCATGCCTCAAGTTACAAGCTATTCTAAAACACCTGCCAGGAAAATCTCAGGCTTCCTAAGGAAGCCACAGTAATTCATATTCTATTAGGGGTTTGTTCCTTAAACTTCTCTGCTTTGCTCAGCATGCTTTTGGTACACTCATAGATTAACAGTTTTAGGCAAGGCTTAAAAATACAATATTTATAATATTTAAATAATAAAAGTAAAGAATAGTATTTAAAAATTAACAACAGCAATGATAGTTTAAAATCATAGAGTATATATAGCAGCATACTAAAACAATATAAAATTTAACAAAAAGTAAAATAGGGCCTTCGCAATTTTTGTTGTTATTGTTTATGCTTTTAATCAACTACATAAATAGGAGATGATGCAGACCTTGTTTGATAAAAGTTCATGAACAAAAGATATAGGTAAGCTTAATGATGACAAGCTTGATGTGTGTTATGCTACTAGGAAAGCTAATGTTTTAGACAATTGTGAAAGTATAGTCTCTAGATGGAGAAAGGTGATAGACAACATCAAGAAAAGGGGATGTTGGGGATTGAATCATGTTCCCTAAAAAGTCCTGTGGGTGTGAATTCATTTGAAAATAGGCCTTTGAAGATGTTATTAGTTAAGGTGTGCCCAGATTGAATGAGGGTGGGCCTTAATCCAAATTGACTGACGTCCTTATACACAAAGGAAATTAGAAATGGAAAGAGAAGCCACTGGGAGTGGCCAGAAACTGGGAAGTCAACATAAGCCAGAAGAGAGATGATGCTGACACATGCATCGCCATGTGACAGAAAAGTCAAAGAATAAGGACTGCTGGCACCGAGCCCCAGAATGCCACATTCTTTGGGGAGAAAGCATTGCATCGCTGACACCTCAGTTCAGGACTTCTCCTTGCCTCAAAACCATGAGGCAATAAGTTTCTGCTGTTTAAGCCAACCCATTTATGTAATTTTCTTAGGAGCCAAGATACTAATACAGAGGATATTGCCAAATGTTGGGTCGTTAAAGAGTTTCTTCATGTATTTTTTAAAGGTTCTTGTGGAGTATCAAATGTCTGTAGTATGTATATTCAATTGCTTACATTAAAAGAATAATATGAGTTTTGTAGCACATTGGAAATTACACTCTTTTTATATATTTAAACTTATGACAAAAATGTTATGCCAACTTAAAACGTGAATGTTTTTTCAAAATTCTTTTAGGGGGTTTGTGAGCATACAAGTTTGAAGACCACTGAATTAGAGTATCTCTAAATATTGCCTTTCAACCTTACTATCTGACAGCTCTATGATCTTATAAAATAGTGCAGTTGTTTTGTGGGGCTTTCTGAGAACATTATGGGCAAAAACACATGATCTATGTGGAGATCTGGAACAAGTAGAAGTTCCCTTAAAGGAATGTGCCACCTGGAGAATTCCTGACAACCCAGGGAGAGAATTCTGTGCCCATTTTTCTAAACAGGACTTCCTTCAGATATACCACTCAAAGGATAGAACAAAAAAATTAAAGTTCATACAATTTTTAAAAAGTCTTTGAGCTCAAAGCACAGAACTCTTATTCCTTCAAATTCCAATTCTAGACTTCCAGAAAGATGGATTCAGAGTAGGTAGGCAGGCTCAACCCTCTTACAAAAACAACAGAAGAGGGCAAAAGCTGTCTGAGGGAGATCTGCAGACCAGAAGAGTGACACATGCATCATCCCAGAGGGATAGGGTCAGAGTGACAAAGAGGCTGAAATGAAAACTGAGATACTTGCCCCTGTGACTGGGAGTGGTGCTCATCCCCACCCTCGAGGTAAATAGCCTTGGTAAAACCTGTGGCTGATGGTGGCCATCTGAGAAGGGAGTAGACGTTTATTTCCCTGGAAGAGGGAGAGTGCAGCAGAGGACTGAGTGTGGTTTCTCTTCAGTGAGTTTGAGCAGCAGGGCCCAGCTTTGAATTGTGGTTCTAGCCAGCCTAGAAACACCAGCAAGAAGAAGCTGAAAGACTCATCTCTGTGGAAAGGTTTGCTGAAGAGCACCATCTGCTGACGGGCCAGGAAAGCAAAAGAAGAAAAAAGGTTTTTTGGAATCTCTTGTGTCCCTATCCCCTGGCCCACTTGGATCTGGACTGCGCCCCATTAGTGGGTCACTGGCCCTGTTTTGATAACTTAAGCAGGACAATTTTAAAGATTTAGAATAAATTGAACTAAAAATCAAAGAAGAGCCATGAAACAAAACAACTAGGCAAGAGAGAGAAATTGACCGTTCTAGTAAATTCACAAAGATAATCAGGTGCCTAAATATTAGCAAAAAATAACAAGCTGTACTAAGAAATAGGTGATAGGCCCAGCCAAAGGAACAAACCAAGAATCCAGATGAGACACAAGATTTAAGACAAGTAATCAATGATGCTCATGCAAATGACCTAAATCAATTCAAGGAGCTGAAGGAAAATATGCCTAAAGAGATAAAAGGATATTAAAAAGACACTAGATGAGCAAAAGAAGAATTTGAAGGCTTGCAAAGAAAAGCAACAGATCTTATGGCAATGAAAGACACAATGGATGAGATTAAAAATACATTAGTCTTATAACAGCATATTTGAAATGGAAGAAAAATGAAAAGTGAGATGGAGGACAGAGCATCTGAACTTGAGAAGACGGGAAACAGACAGAGAAAGGAATGGGAAAAATTGAACAGGGTTTCAGGGTATTCAAAGACAACACATAATGCACAAACATATGTGCAATGGGTGTCCCAGAAGGAGAAGAGACTAGAAAAGGGTCAGAAAGCATATATGAGGAAATAATGGCTGAAAATTTTCCAACCATTATGAAAAACATAAATATCAATATTCAAAAAGGAGAACGTATTCCAAACAGAATAAATCCAAATAGACTTACTCTGAGACACATACTACTCAGAATGTCAAATGCCAGAGATAAAGAGAGAATTCTGAAAGCAGCAAGAGAAAAGGAATTCATTACATAAAATGGAGCCTCAATAAGATTAAGTGCTGGTTTCTCATCAGAAACCATGGAGGCAAGAAGGCAATAGTATGATATATTTAAGATATTGAAAGAAAAAAACTGCCAGCCAAGAATTCTTTTCCAGCAAAACTGTCCTTCAAAAATAAGGGTAAGTTCAAAGTCTTCAAAGATAAACAGAAACAGAGAGTTTGTCATCAAGACACTGGATTTACAAGAAATTCTAAAGGGAGTGCTGCAGCCTGAAAGGAAAAGACAGGAGAGAGAAGCATGGAGAACAGTGCAGATATGAAGATTATTAGGAAGAGTAAAAAGACTGACAATAGTAAGATGCAAAAATGGAAAGCCAAACAATAAAATGGACAAAGTAAGTAATGCCTTTACAGTAATAACATTGAATGAATGGATTGAATTTACCCAATCAAAAGGCATAGACTGACAGAATGAATAAAAAAAAAAGAGCAATCTATATGTGTCTACAAGAGACAACTTAGATGCAAGGACATACATGCCTGAAAGTGGAAGGTTGGAAAAATATATTTCATGCAAATAGTAACCAAAAAAAAAGGGCTGGAGTGGCTATACTAATATCAGACAAAATAGATTTTAAATGCAAAACTGTTATAAGACATGAAGAAGGTCATTATATATTAATAAAAGGGGCAATTCACCAAGAAGAACTAACAATAATAAATAGTTTTGCCTGGGTGCCTCAAAATACATGAGGCATACAATGGCAAAACTGAAGGGAGAAATAGATATCCCCACAATAATAGTTGGAGACCTCAATATACCACTCTCATCATTGGATAGAACATCTGGACAGAAGCTCAATAAGGAAACACAGAATCTTGAATAATATGATGAATTAACTAACAGACATATATAGGGCATTACACCCCAAAACAGCAGGATATACTTTCTGCTCAAGTTGCTCATGGATTTTTTCTCCAGGATAGACCATATATTGGGTCACAAAACAGGTCTCAATAAATTTAAAAAGATTAAAATTATACAAAGCACCTTGTCTGGTCACAATGAAATGAAGCTGGAAATCAATAACAGGTGGAAAAAGGGAAAATTCACAAATATATGGAAATTAAACAACACACTCTTAAACAATCACTTGGTCAAAGAAGAAATTACAAGAGACATCAGTAAATATCTCGAGATGAATGAAATTGAGAACACAACATATCAAAACTTGTGGGATGCAGCAAAGGTAGTGCTAAGAGGGAAATTTATAGCACTTATTGCTTGCATTTAAAAAGAAGAGAGAGCTAAAATTAAAGACCCAACTGAACACCTGGAATGACTAGAAAAAGAACAGCAAATTAATCTAAAAGCAAGCAGAAGGAAAGAAATAACAAAGATTAGATTAAAAATAAATGAATTTGAGAACAAAAAATATAGAATCATCAAAACCAAAAGTTACTTCTGTGAGAAGATCAAGAAAATCAACAAACAATCAGCTAGACTGACTAGATAAAAAGAGAGAAGATGCAAATAAATAAATTCAGAAATGAGAGGGTGGACATTACTACTGACTCTACAGAAATAAAAGAAATTATAATAGGACTATGACAACTGTACACCACTAAGGTAGACAATGTAGATGAAATGAACAAATTCATAGAAACATATGAACAAGCTACACTGACACCAGAAGAAATAGAAGACCACAACAAAACAGTCACAAGTAAAGAGATTGAAATATTCAAGAACTTCACAAAAATGGAAACCCCAGGACCAGAGGGCTAGTCTAGGGAAGTTAATGTTAGTTGGAGGACAGGTAGAGGATAATCTAGGGAATGTATAATGATGATTTTGGGAATAGATGAGAATTGCAGTTAATAATATTCTTCTACTATAAGGTGCTAAGAATGTGG
Source organism: Cabassous unicinctus (assembly GCA_029593785.1). Classification (NCBI taxonomy): domain Eukaryota; kingdom Metazoa; phylum Chordata; class Mammalia; order Cingulata; family Chlamyphoridae; genus Cabassous; species Cabassous unicinctus. The sequence continues at coordinate 8,785 of JAQZBX010070991.1, forward strand.
TGATACATGACAAAATATAACTAATGTAATTTATAGACTATAGTTAACAACAACATTATAATTTTTTTATAGTAATAAATGAAGAAGGCACTAGATTAATGCTATAGGTCATAAAAAGAATATGGGTTTGGTTTGTGAGATATGAATATGACTAAGCATTTTTTTCTCTTATTCATTTTTTTCATTAATAAGGAGACCTTGACTATGTCATTTAACTAATCTGTGTTGATCTGTGTAATTCTCTGAACACTAGAGGAACAATTGAGTTAGATTCCAGAATTAGTTGAAATAAAAGTGCCTGGACAGAAAATTTAGAAGCAAAGCTTCCATAACTTGTTGAGCTTCCCTTTTTCACTATTTTATTTTTTGAATTTGTAATAAAGTTTGAATAAAAAAAGAAAATCAATCAGTGTAATACATCACATTAATAAATTGTAGAAGAAAAATCACATGAACATTACCAAACTCATTCTATGAAGCCAATATCAAACTAATACCAAAGCCAGATAAACATGTTACAAAAAATAAAATTACAGACCCATTTCCCTAATGAATACAAATGCAAAAATCCTCAACAAAATACTTGCAAATCAAATCCAACAACACATTGAAAGAATTATTCATTTTGATCAAGTGGGTTTTATACCAGGCATGCAAGGGTGGCTCACCTTAAGAGAATCAATCAGCATAATATACCAAATTAATAAACCAAATAAGAAAAATCACATGATTGTCTCAATTGAGGCAGAAAAGGCATTTGACAAAATACAGCATCAATTCTTGATAAAAACACTCCAAAACATAGGAATATAAGGAAATGTACTCAACATGGTAAAGTGCATATATGAAAAACAGCTATATTCTACTCAATGGTGAAAAACTGAAAGCTTTCCTGCTGAGATCGAGAACAAGACAGGGTGACCACTCTCACCACTGCTATTCAATATTGTGCTAGAAACTCTAGCTAGAGCAATTAGGCTAAATAAAGATATGAGTCACCCAAATAGGAAAGGAAGAAGTAAAACTTTCACTATTTGCTGATGATATGATACAGTACTTAGAAAATCCCCCAAAATCCACAAAAAGCTACTAGAGCTAATAAATGGCTTCAGCAAATTGGCAGGATAAAAGATTAATAAGCAAAAATCAGTGGAATTTCTATTCACTACTAATGAGCAACCTGAGGAAGAAGTTAGGAAAAAAATTCCATTTACAATTGTGACTAAAAGAATGAAATATTTAGGAATAAACTTAACCAAGAACATAAATGACCTATATTCAGAAAACTAAAAATACTGCTCAAAGAAAAAAAAAGAAGACCTAAATAAATGGAACAACAATCTGTGGTCATGGATTGAAAGACTAAATATCATTAAGATATCAATTCAACCCAAATTGATTTACAGATTCAATGTGATTCCAATAAAAATTCCAACAGACTTTTTTGAAGAAATGGAAAAGTCAATTATCAAATTTATTTGGAAGGATAAGGGGCTCCAAATCACCAAAATATCTTTAAAAAGAAGACCACAGTTGGAGGACTCTCACTTCCCAACTTTAATGCATATCACTTAGCTACAGTGGCAAAAACAGCATGGTGCTGGCTTAAAGACTGACATATTGACCAGTGGAATCGAATTGAGAGGTCAGAAGTAGACCTTCACATCTAAAGTCAAGGGATTTTTTGACAAGGTAGTCAAACCCACTTGCTGGGTCAAAACAGTATATTCAACAAATTTTGCTGGGAGAATGGGATATCCATAGACAAAAGAAAGAAAGAGGATCCCTATCTCACACCATATATCAAAGACCCCAATATAAAAGCTAGAATAATAAAACTCCTAGAAGAAAATGTAGGGAAACATCTTCAAGATCTTGTGGTATGTGGTGGCTTCTTAAACCTTACACCCAAAGCATGAAAAACAAAGGAAAAAAACAGATAAATGGGACCTCCTCAAAATTAAATACTTTTGTAATTCAAATGACTTTTTCAATGGGAAAAAATATTTGGAAACCACATATCCAATAAGGGTTTGATTTCCATGTTATATGAAGAGATCATACAACTCAACAATAAAAAGAAAAGCAACCCAATTTAAAAAAATGAGCAAAAAACCTGAATAGACATTTTTCCAAAGAGGAAACACAAACGGCCAAAAAGCACACAAAAAGATTTTCAATTTTACTCTATAAGGGAAATGCAGATGAAAATTACAATGAGAAGAGTTCCAGGAAGACAGGCAGGGCTCAACTCTTTCAGAAAAACAATGGAGAAAGGACCAAAAGCTGTCTGAGGGACCTGCTTTGGGGGTCAGCAGACCAGGAGAATGCTACACAACTCCCCCAAGGAGGAGGGACAGAGAGACAAAGAACCTGAAGCAATAAACATGAATTATCAAACCCAAGTGGCTGGGAAGGGCTCCCATTCCCCCACCCCAAGACTATAAACCAAGATAAAACCCCTGGCTCATGGCAGCTGACTGAGAGGGGAACAGATGTCTTCCTCCCTGTCAGCTGTTACAATGGAAAATGGAGGGTGAGTTGGGGGCTTCTCTTCAGTGAAATTGGCCAGCAAAGCCTGCTTTGAATCTCAGCCCTGGCTAGACCAAAACACACGAAAGCAAATATTGAAAGAACACCTCCTTGGAAAGGTGTACCAACAAGTGCCATCTGCTGTTTGATCTGGAAATTGCATGGAGAAAAACTGTTTTTAGGTCTCTCTTACTAAAATTACTGGGAGAAAATCTGTACCCATTAGTGAGTCCCAGGCCCAATTTTGATAACTTAAGCTGGGCAATTTTAAAGACTTAGAATAAGTTGAATCAAATATCAAAGAAGAGCTGTGAAAAAAATAGGCAAGAGAGAGAAATTGGCCATCAGAATAAATTTACCAACATATTCGGATGCCTAGACATGAGCAAAAAATTACAAGCCATGCTAGAAAACAGGAAGAGATGGCCCAAACAAAGGAATAAAACCAAATATCCTGAAGAGATACAGGATTTAAAACAATTAATCAATGATTATCACACAAATCTCCTAAATCAATTTGAAGAATTGAAAGAAAGTCTGACTAAAGAGATAAAGGATATTAAGAAGACACTGGGGCTCTCTCTGCCTAGAGGGTCCCACACCAACTTTTAGTGTGTATTTCCATCTTTCTCTCCCATTTCTCAACAAGCTCTATTCTTTCCCCCATTTCTCAAATAAATTCTTTTTATTGGCCTAACTAAAAAAAAAAAGACACTGGGTGAGCATAAAGAGCAATTTGAAAGACTACAAAGAAAAGTAAGAGAGCTTATGGGAATGAAAGACAAGATGGATAAGATTAAAAATACATTAGAGGCACATAAGAGCAAATCTGATTTGCCTGAAGACAGAATTAGTGATTTCGAAGATAGAAAATCCAAACTGGAAAAGACAGGAGAATAGAAAGAGAAGAGATTGGGAAAAAATGGAACTCATATTTCCATGGGACTCAATGGGAGACAATATTTGGCAGTCACATATCCAATAAGGGTTTAATATCCATGATATATAAAGAGATCACAAAACTCAACAATAAGGACAAACTACCCAATTAAAAAATGGAGAAAAGACTTGAAAAGACAATTGTCCAAAGAAGAAATACAAATGGCTATGAAACACATGAAGAAATGTTCAACCTCACTAGTGTTTAGGGAAATGCATATCAAAACCACAATGAGATATCATTTCATGCCTATTAGATTGGCCATTATTAAAAGTCAGAAAACTGTAAATTTTGGAGAGGATTTGGAAAGATATGAACAATTATTCACTGTTGTTGAGAATGTAGAATGGGAGAGCCTCTGTGGAGGACTGTTTAGCAGTTCCTAAGGTAATTGAATATAGATTTGCCATGTGACCCAGCAATATCATTACTAGGTATATACTCAGAAGAACTGAAAGCATAGACATGAAAAGACATCTGCACACCAATGTTCATAGAGGCATTATTAACAATTGCCAAAAGTTGGGAACAATGCAGGTGTCCATCAACTGATGAATGGATAAACAAATTGTGGGGTATATGCACAATAGGATGTTATACAGCAGTAAAAAGAAATGAAGTTGTGAATCATATGACAACATGGATGAACCTGGAGAACATTATGTTGAGTGAAGCAAGTTAGACACGAAAGGACAAATACTGTCTGATTGTGCTATTATATACTAAATATATTATGTAAACTCATGGAGTTAATAATTAGAATATAGGTCACCAGAAAACAGAATGAGGGTAGGAAAGCTGAGGGTTATTCTGTGCAGAATTGGTTAAAAGATTGTTTCTAAATCTTTGGAAATGAATGGAAATGGTGAGAGTATATTATGGTTTTTGTCTACCAGAAATATTAAATGGGTATGACAGTGGTTGAAATGGAAAGCTTAAGGACATGTATATTACTAGACGGAAAGCTAAAAAATGTAACATGTGACTTTATAACATAGTGAAACCTCATGTAAAATACAAATATAGGTGATATTGCATTTTTAAGACTGCTTTACAAAATATAAATACAAATATACTAGAGAGAAGGAAACAGAATAGCAGCTATGTATGAAAGGGGAAGCATAGAGATTGAGAGGTGATGAGTTTTGTTTTTTTTTAAGTTGATTGGTTTTTGTTTATTATTATTATTATTCCTGGAATAATTAAATACTTTAAAAATGATTGAAGTGATTAATGTACAAATTTTTAAATTATAGCAAATACCATTGATTGTACACTTTGGATGGATTTATGCTTTATTAATATGTATCAATAAAATTTATTTCTTAAAAAAAGAGAATGTGGGAAAAATACAATAGAGGTACATAAGAGCAGATTTTAATTGCTCAAAAACAGAATTAGTGATTTCAAAGACAGAACATCTGAACTGTAAAAGACAGGAGAACAGAAAGAGAAGAGAATGGAAAAAATGGAACAGGGTCTCAGGGAATTGAACAACAATGAGAAATGCACAAACATATGCATTATCAGCATCCCAGAAGGAGAAAATAATGGAAAAAGAGCAGAAAGAATATATGATGAAATAATGACAGAAAACTTCCCAACCTAATGAAAGCCACAAATATCAATATCCAAGAAGGACAATAAACCTCAAACAGAACAAATTCAAATAGACCTATGCCGAGATACCTACTATTCAGAATGACTAATGGCAAAGGTAAAGAGAGGATTCTGAAAACAGCCAGAGAAAAGCAAAGTATCACATACACAGGAACCTCAATGAGATTAAGTGCTTACCTCTGATAAGAAACCATGGAGACAAGAAGAAACTGGTACGATACATTCAAAGTACTGAAAGAAAAAACTGCCAGCCAAGAATTCTGTATTCAGCAAAACTGTCCTTCAAAAAAATGAGGGTGAGTTAAAAGTCTTCACAGAAAAACAAAAACTGATAGAATGTATTACCAAAAGCCCAGATTTGCAAGAGATACTAAAGGGGGTGTTGCAGCCTGAAGGGAAAAAACAAGGGCAAGAGATTTGGAGATGAGTTTAGAAATGAAGATTATTAGGAAGGGTAAATTAAAGGGTAAAAAGGCAAACAATAATAAGATATGACGACAGAAACCAATGGACAAAATGGATGAAGTAAGTAATGCCTTTATAGTAATAACATTGAATGTTAATGGCTTAAACTCCCCAATCAAAAGACATAGACTGATAGAATGGATACAAAAATATGAGCCATCTATGCTGTCTACAAGAGACTCACCTTAGACAAAGGGACACAACCTGGTAAAAAGTGAAAGTTTGGAAAAATATATTCCATGCAAATAGTAACTAAAAAGGAGCTGGAGTAGCAATACTAAACTTAATAAAATAGGTTTTCAGTGCAAAACTCTTATAAGGGATTAAGAAGGTCATTATATTTTAATAAAAGTGGCAATTCACCAAGAAGAAATAACTATACTAAATATTTATGCACCTAACCTGAGTGTCCCAAGATACACGAGAGACACACTGGCAAAACTGAAGGGAGAAATAGATGTCTCTACAATAGAAGTTGGAGACTTCAATACACCACTCTCAGTATTGATAGAACATCTGGAGAGAGGATAAATAAAGAAACAGAAAGCTTGAAAATATGATAAATGAACTAGACCTAACAGACATCTATAAAGACTTGCACAGCAAAACAGCAGGATATTCACTCTTTTCAATGCTCATGGATCCTTCTCCAGGATAGGCCATATATTGGGTCACAATTCAAGACTCAATAAATTTAAAAGATTGAAATTATACAAAACGCTTTCTCTGATCATAATGGAGTGAAGCTGGAAAACAATAATGGATGGAAAATGGGAAAAGTCATAAATATATTGAGATTAAATAACACACTTTTAAATAGTCAGTGGGTCAAAGAAGAAATTGCAAGAGAATTCAGCAAATATCTTGAGATAATGAAAATGAGAACACAACCTATCAAAATCTATGGGACCACAAAAGCAGTGCTGAGAGGGAAATTTATAGCCCTCAACGTTTACATTAAAAAAAAAAAAAAAGA
>JAQZBX010070993.1:0-15315 GCA_029593785.1 Cabassous unicinctus
CTTCCCCTCTTCTGTCTCTTATAAGGACACTTGTCCCTGGATTTAGGGCCTATCTGGTTAATCCTGGATGATCTCACCTCAAGATCATTAACTTAATTACATCTACAGAGACACTTTTTGCAAATAAGGTAGCCTTCACAGAAGGGTTCCAGGGGTTTGGGCATTATCCTCGCCATCGCTGTATGTGTGAGAAGCACGTTACACATCTCCCGGCACACAGTTGAGTGTTTGATCAAAGGGGGCTGGTCTTGCTGCCCCTCTCCTACCACCAGGTTCTCAGAGGTGGTTCAGTCTCATTCTTGGCCAGAATGTGTTCTGGAGATTGAGCCTTCTCTCTTTTGCTGACTACAGTTTAGCAAATGACTACTTCTCAAAACCAATCTTGTTTTCATGAAATGACAATTGTCAACTGGCTAATTTGGTGAATGCCCACATTAGTCAAGTGATGTTGTCACTGCCCGGTGGTAGTTTGAGGCTTTTATGGATCCCAGAAAATTGTGTTCTTTGAGCTAATCCATTTCTGTGTGTGTGAACCTATTGTAGGTGGGACCTTTAGATTAGGTAACTTCAGTAGAGTGTGACCTAGGGTGGGTCTTAATCCTCTTACTGGAGTCTTTATAAACAGGATAAGTAAGGAGAGAGAGACACAGAGAGGAGCAGCAGAACAGAGAGAAAGCAGAGGAAGCCGGAAATTGAAAGCAACGAAACCCAGAAGAAAAGGGAGAGAACAGCAGGCGCCCCCATGTGCCTTGCCATGTGACAGAGGAGTAGAGGATCACCAGCAGCTGGTCTTCAGAGAGAAAGCCTTGCCTGATGATGCCTTGATTTGGACATTTTTATCAGCCTCAAAACTGAAAGATTACAGCCTAATACCTCCCATTGTTAAAGCCAAACCATTTCTAATATATTGCATTTTGGCCACCTAACGGACTAAAACACTGCCCCTTTGCAGACATTCAATCTAAAATCTCAATGTCACAGAGCCCTTCCCCTCCCATACACACTCTTCATGGGGTCTAGGCCCAGACCTTCCTCCCCGGCCTTCTTGTGGCCTTGCCACCTCTGCTTCCAGAATGCAGTAAGGCAATTATTGGTGGCATAATTTTTAAAGTAATCAGCATAATAAGATTACATATGTCATTCCATCATCTTGCCCATGTTAACAACAGGCACCTCCCATCTGCTTTTCTATGCTTTATAATTTTCCCCAACACAGACATATTATTTTTATAATTGGAGAAAAATCCGTAAAAGTAATTTAAATATCTGTATCAGGACTAGTCAGTTGAACAGAGAGGAGAGGATAAAGGAATTGGAGGGGGAGAGACAGGACCAAGCCAGTCCCTCTGTCTTAGTTTGTCAGAGCTGTTATGACAAAAACCACACAAAGAGTGGGCTTACACAGTAGGGCTCGTGGTTTCAGAGCCTGGAAGGCTTGTTCCCCGCCAGGGTCGGTAGCATTCTGGTGGGCTAGCAACCCTTCGGTTCCTTGGCTCTCTCATCACATGGCATATGTCCCCTCCTTTCTCTTCAGGGTTCTGTTGACTTCCACTTTCTGCTCCTACCCATGGCATACTCTTCATAAAACCTCCAGTAATAGGATTAAGGCCCAACCGCATTCTGTTGGACCACAACTTAACCAAAAATAACATCTTCAAAAGGTCTTTTTTTACAATGAGTTCACACCAACAGAATGGATTAAGCTTAAGAAAAACCCCTCCCCCCACCTAGCCAGATGAAAAAATCCTGTTTCCAATCTATGGTCTATCTGTAAAACACAAGAAGAAACACAGTTACAGGTAAATTGTTAATTCTATCCCTCAGATAAACTTTATGACATGTCCAAGGTTGTCAGGGAGATAAAAGGAAGCACAGACAGCGTTGACAAGAGTGTTAGTTCTTGTGGGGTGCCAAGGGATTGATTAAAGTCCCCTTGGTGCAGTGGGCTCTCTCACTGCATCCAGAAGCTGTCCCCCTCCCATCACGCCCCATCACATGAGACCCTGGCTCCCCTGTGGTTCCTATGGGCAAATCTGACTCCTTGTCAGACCTACAGGAACAGCGCAGAGGTGTTGGCTGAGGCCTCAGTTGGGGAAGGCAGCCAGGTCCTCTAAGGGAGCCCAGTAAGCTGGCATCCCCAACTCCCAGAGCAACCATTGCTTCCCTCTGTGCCCATTATGGGACTCGGGCCATGGGGCCATCAAAAACCATGCTCCATGCTCTGAGGTCTTTCAGGGACCACAGCTCATGCACACCTGGGGCTGGGGACCTGGTCTTTCCACATGGGTATATGGTGGGACAGGCCGTTCAAAGCTAGGCTGTGTCAGAAAAAGGGGTTGTGGTATAAACTGCTCATTGGCCTCCAGCCTTTCTTCTAAAACCATCAGATTTTAAACTCAGCCACCTTACTGAAGGTGATATTTCCTAGCCTCTCTTGAAGAGAGTGTGGCCACGTGACTAAGTTCAGGTCCATGGGGTGTGAGAGGAAATGATGTGGGCCACTTCCTGGCAGGGCCCTCACAGGAAATGGGTGTGCCCTCCACTTCCTCCTTCCCTTCCAGTCATTGGTTCAAGGATGGGCAGGTATCCAAGGCAATGACACAGGCCAATGTGAGGTCATCTTGAAAATTTGGTTGAAATTACTGGGTTTGAGGATTTGAAGTTGAATGGACCCCAGAAAATCATGTTTGTTCTTAAAGCTGATCCATTCCTGTGGGTGTGAACCTTTGTGGGTAAGACCTTTTGATTAGGTTACTTCAGTAAGGTGTGGCCCAGAGTGGATCTTAATCCTCTTAGAAGAGTCCTTTATAAGAGAATGAAATTCAGAGAGAGAAGAGAGGAAGCCACAGAAGCCAGAAGTTGAAAGCAATGAAACCCATAAAAGAAGGAAGAAACAGCAGACACTGCCATGTGTCTTGCCAGGTGACAGAGGCGTCCAGGACCGCCAGCAGCCAGTCTTCAGGGAGAAAGCATCGCCAGATGATGCCTTGATTTGGACATTTACACGGCCTCAGAACTGTAAGCTTGTAAGCTAGTAAATACTCATTGTAAAAGCCAACCCATTTCTGGTATATTGCTTTCAGCAGCTCAGCAGACTGAAAACTGGGAAAGAAAATTCCTCTTTCCAGTGAGGTAGCTATAAGCCTGGAGCTCTTGGTGTCACCACATGGGGAAGGCCTGCCTGAGAGTGAAGCAGTGCAGGAGCCCAATATTACCATCCAGTCCCCAAAGCCAGCAGTACCTGACCCTAGTAGCAATGCTCAGTTATGCGAAGCAATGAATCACCCTCTTTGCTTAAGCCAGCATGGGCTGCATTTCTGTCACTTACCACCATGGAGTTGTGAAGGGATTGGAGGGCCCTTCGGCCTCTGTCCTTATTGGAAGCACCATTCCAAGCCTTTATCGGCAGGAGTGGGAGCCACAGCAGGTCCAGCACAGCTGCAGGAACTCTGGTAAAAGGTAAAAGAAGGGGTTCGGTTGGGGATTGAATCACATTCCCCATAAAGACACTTTCAAGTCTGTGGGTGTGGATCAGTTTCTTAAAAGGACCTTTGAAGACATTATTAGTAATTAAGGTGGCAAATTGAGTGAGGGTGGGTCTTAATCCATGTGACTGGAGTCCTTATAAAGAAAAGAAATCTAGACAGAGACACAGATGGCTGAGCAGAAGAAGTAGAACCAGAAGTAGGTGAAGCCAAAGAGAGAGATCACCATGTGACAGAGACAGAGACACATCTCTAAGCCAAGGATCCCCAAGGATGGCCAGCAAGCCAGCACCAGAACGCTGCAGCCTCAGAGAAAGCATGGCCCGGCTGTACCTTGATTTGGACCTTCTAGCCTCCAAAACTGTGAGGCAACTAATTCCTGCTGTTAAACCAGCCCGTTATGTGGTATTTGTCCTAGCAGTCCTGGCAAGGTAAGCCAGGTGGGTTGTGTAATTTAAAAATTACCATTGAGGAAAAAGCTACATACTGTAAGATGCTTATAGGGAAATATTTCAAATACAAATTTGGAAAGCCTTGGTGAGGGATTTGGAGGAGGGGATCGCTGGGGAATTGTTGGGAGTAAGTGAGATGCTGGAAATATCAGCACCTGAGCAGCTCTGGGGTGGAGCTGATGCATTCTGATTGGGACATATTGAGTTTGAGATGTCCAGGGGATGCTGCAGTGAAAATAACCAGCCCTTCCCTCCTGCCCATAGCAGAGGGCATTGAACTATAGATGTGTCCATCTAAGAGCCTGGCTGGAGTTCTCTCCTGAGACCCTTCCCTGGAGCATCTGTGCTAAGAGCTATGCAAGCTTTGCCTGCTGATAGGAATACATTTTGGGTTGCAATACTTAAACAAAAATGCAAAGGGACAGTCCTCAGGGTTGTGTGTTGACCAAGTAGCCATTTGGCTTTGTGCTGACAGAACTCTGAAAATGCTGGCTTCATTTGACCCAAGAATTCAAGTCTGAGAAGTTCACCAGGAGGAAAAATAATTTCAGTTGAAAAAATAGAAAGTTTACGTGCGTGGAGATGTTCATTGCAGCGTTACCTATTCCAGGTACAACTGGAAATCATGTCAGTGTGTCTAGCGACAGGAAGCAATAAAGTAAGATACAGTGTATCTTTACTGGCTAGACTTGTACAACAGCCACTAAATGAAATAATCATAAAAGATCCAGCAAATGGAAAAACCCAAAATGGAAACATTAGCTGTGGTGGTATTGTGGCTGCCTTATTTTCTTCTTCCTCTATTTACTGCACAAAGAACATGATGAGGGAAGCGGGTGTGGCTCAATGGATAGAGCCCCCATTTACCATGTGGAAGGCCCCGGGTTCGCTTCCCGGGGCCTCCTTGTGAGGGCAGGCTGGCCCGCGCGGCCCGGTGGTCTGATGCAGCAAGACCTCACAACAGGAAGCGGGTGTGGCTCAACCGATAGAGCCCCCGTTTACCATGCGGGAGGCCCTGGGTCCGCTTCCCAGGGCCTCCTTGTGAGGGCAGGCCAGCCCGCGCGGCGCGGTGGGCTGATGCAGCAGGACCTCACAGCAAGGGGGAGATAAGCAGACACGGAGAAGACACGCAGCGAATGGACACAGCAAGCACAAGCAGCAAGGGGGGGGATAAATAAATAAATAAATAAATCTTTAAAAAAAAAAAAGAACATGATGACAATGACAGAAATTCTTCAAAGTCACTTGTCTTCATGATGCCTTGTGACATGGCTTATGCAATGTTTAAAAATTGTTGCAGTGCTTTCGGCCCAGGGAGTCAGGAGTCAGGGCACTATCTACCATAGTCCAAGAAAATAGTGTTGAAGCCTCTTGGGATCAGCCGGGGCCTGGACTGGGCCCCCTCTGAGCTGAATCAGCATCTCCTCCTGAGTCCCTGGCCTCCCACAGTCCCCAGTGTCTTCTGTCCTGCAGGCCCCGCCTCGAGCCCAGCTGTTGGTTCTACTTTATATCCACCTTTTCGTTTTGTTCAATTTTTATTTTTATTTTTTGTTATTAAATGATGTGGTCTATAGAAAATAATTTTTAAAATCTGACTTAGTTTAGAAAAAGAAAAGAAAATAGTGCTGGTGGTGATAAGAAGGGAACTGGATTTTATGTACACAGCAAAAACAGCATCAGCGAGAAATAGGCTTGGGGAGAATTTTAGTCCCCTCCACACACACACCGGATGTTTTAAAAGTCCTTCCAGAAGAACAGCCCACCCCATAGCTAAATATCTTGAAAAGCTAGGCCTTTCTCTCTCCCAAACTAGTAACTACCAAGTTACTCAGGTTCTAACTGAACCTGTGTGCAATCCATGAAGCTGCCTTTCAGCAGAGCCTGGAGGAAGGCCCTGGCTTGGAGGAGCCGGCCCTGGCTTGGAGGAGCCCGCTCTGCCTCTGCCAGGTGCGAGTCCTGGGAACAAAGGCCAGTGACTCCATCTCGGTGCAGCCCAGGCCGGCCATGTGCTGTAGCCCCAAGGGCCATCTTTACTGGTTTATCTCCAGTCCTGGTGTAAGATTCCCTGAACGATAGCCAGGCGGGCAGGAACAGCTGAGGAACACGAGAAGCTGTGTGGAAGGGTCCAGATCTCCTCGCCCCTGAACAGTTACCGTGGGTGCTGGCGGGGGTGGCTAGCCCTGGGCCCCACAGGATGCTGAAGGAGATGACCTGTTTACAAAAGCCAGGCTGCCCAGAGCTGCAAACCCAGGACACTGGATGGGGCCGTTCCTGTCATCCTTTAACAACAGGCTAGAAAAATGAATATAGAATTAGAAAAAAGAGATATAAAACCTAGCATTAAATCTATTAGAAAAATAAATCATAACTTTAAAAAATCTGAAAATCTTGATAAAACAAGATTTGTTTACTGTGATATTTAAGATTTATTATTTGATTGATTGAGTTGCCAGTTCAGCCTTGAAAGTACAAATAGTGGATAAAACAAATTCCTGCCAACATGGTAGCTTGAGTTCAGAATAGTTAATATTTATTGAGCATTTGCTTTGTGCTAGGTACTATCATAAGAACTTTCTGTTTATTAATTTAATCTTCACAATAATTCTTTAAAGCAGGGGTTCTTTTTTAAATTTTACTTTGTACATTTAAAAATTGAAAATATAATCAATAATTTAAAAAGAAAAAGAAAACACTTGAATAAAAACATACATTTCTCAAAAACAACAACAACAACAGGCTAGAATTCCACCTCCCCAATGTGGCATTCGAGGTCCCCTCAATGGACCTGCCTCCCTGGTAATTTCTCCCAGACAAACCATCTGCTCTGACTTCAATCCTTTGGTGACCCCTCCACTCCTGCCTAGAATGCTACCCGCTCCCTTTACTGAGCGTACTTACTTTCCGGCAGGCTTGTGAATGCCCCAAGCCCACTCCAGCAGTCCTGGGACCCCTCCTCCCTTCTCCTCATATTTATACAGAGGAGAACCAGACACCCTGACTTTTCTGGGACAATCCCAATTTCAGTGCTCCACCCTGGCGTCCCCATGTGTCAACAGAATGGCCTAGAAACTGCATGGCTTGGTTGACAACTAACCGAATGAATCATGCCCATAGCAATTAAAATCGTACCTTACCAATATCAAAAGGGATAGAAGGTTATTCACTGTTGGTGGGAATGTAGAATGGTACAGTCACTATGGAAGACTGGCAGTTCCTAAGGAAGTTGAATATAGATCTGACATGGGACCCAGCAACACCATTGCTAGGTATATACCCAGAAATGAGAGCAGTGACACGAACAGAGATCTGCACACCGATGTTCATAGCAACATTATTCACAATAGCCAAAAGCGGGAAACAACCCAGGTATCCATCAACTAATGAATGGATAAAGAAATTGTGGCATATACACGTGATGGAATATTATGCAGTGGTAAGAAGAAACAAAGTCATGAAACATATGATGACATGGATGAACCTGGAGGACATTATGTTGAGTGAAGCAAGCCAGACACAAAAGGACAAATACTGTATGATTGCCCTGTTATGAACTAAATATATTATGCGACATATAAATATATTATGTGAAATAGGAATATGGGTAAAATTGCATATATAAGACTATTTTTCTTTGAAGCTGAACAAATGTAGGTAATACTAGAAAATGTTAATATCAGACAAAAAAAGAAACATTATGCTAAGTGAGGGAGACCAGACAGAGTACTACATATTGTATGATTCCATTTATATAAAATGTAAATATAAATCAATTTATAATGATGCAATTAGATTAGTGGTTATGTAGGGCTGAGGAAGGAATGCTAAGGGGTGTGGAATCTTTCCTATTGAGTAATGAAACTGTTCTAAAATTTTTGAGATGATGAATGTACAACACTGTGGTTATACTAAAAGCCATTGATTACACACTTTGGCTAGATCATATGGTATGTGAATATATCTCAATAAAACTGCTTAATAAACAAATAATTGTGCAAGAATAGCCAGAAATAGCAGCTATGTACAGCAGGGGAAACAGAGATTGAGAGGTGAGGGATTTTCTTATTTATTTGTCTGTTTTTTGTTTATTATTATTATTGAAATAATGAAAATGCTTTATAATGATTGAAGTGATGAACCCACAGCTATATGATCATACCAAATACCATTAATCGCACACTTTGGGTAAATTATATGCTTTAATATGTATCAATAAAATTTTTTGTTTAAAAAAACTAAAGCGAGCTTTTTCAAAAAAAGGGGGGCATGTGGATAGAAAGAATTACTCAGGAAAAAGCTCATTCTCTGGGAAAACACTGAAGCCCAGTCTCACTCCCAGAGCTCTGTTTTACCTCATTGGGCGGCAGGGAGGGTGGGGGGCTCGAGTTGAACGTGGAGACACTTAAAAGTTCACAGCCCTTGTAATTTAGCACAGCCTGGAGGAGAATCACAGGTAGAGGGAGCCAGCTTAACCCACTGCTACGGGCGTGGAGGGGTTACCAAGAGTTTGAGCCTCTTGCCCCTAGCCAGCCCTGTACCTGTGGGGCAAGCGGAAGGGGAAGGAGAGGAAGTTTTGGCCTAGGCTCAGGCCTTGACCAGGAGACTCCTGGTGACCTATGGCTGGCAGGCAGCCTCCTTTTGGGAACTTGGGTTTCTCACCTCCAAGGTGCGTATGGCTCAGCCATGGCCTGGCTGGGAAAAAAAGCAGGACACCTTGACCCTCCTGTCGCAGCTCCAAGGCACAACTTAAAGAGCACAGCATTGAATGTTCAGGTTGGGTATTTAAAATTCCTAAATGCACTCCCACCCCCTCTGGGAACCAGCCCAGGGGCAGATTTTAGGGTGTAAGGATGGGCAGGGCATCCCAGATCCCCAGGCCCACCCCCAGGCTGACCAGGGTCTAGTCTTGGGTTTGCCGGCCCCTCTCTAGCTTGGGAAAGGCCACAGGCTCCCAGAAGCCCCAGCCCTATGGTGAGCCTGGTTCCAGGGTCCCCAGAGACCTGGGAAGGGGGTGCTTCTTGGGACCAGGCATGGGACAAAATGCATCCTCTCCTATAGGTGGGCTTTTCCTCCAGGTGTTTTCCCATTCAGCCCACGAGGCTGAGGGTTTCCTTGGACTGGTTTAGCCACAGGGGGTTATGCCTTAGCCTCACATCAGACATGACACCAGTACCCTGACCTGTGGGCCCTCCTCCTCATGCCTTCATCTGAATCACAAATTTGTGTCACGCTCCTTTCATGGCCCAGGAACATTACAACGGACACGATAGACCAGGCCCCTCATGGGGACACCAACTCTAATGGCATGAGGAAATGAACTAGGCCTTGCCATATTGTGACACAGCATGGGGAGAAGGAGATCCTGGAGCCAGGTGCCCATGTCAGGCTGTGGAGAGGACTTTGGGGCTGAGGCTGGGAAAGGCTCACAGGAGGAGCTGGGCAGAGGCCAGAAGAGGTTGGATAAACTTGGTGTGTTTACCAAAAAGGCTAAGGTTTCAATCTGAGCAAGCACCCCAAAATCCGAGGGGGATATATCCCCATGGAGCCGGGACCTTAGCCTGGCCAGGCTCACTTCCTTCAAAGTTTACAGAGCAGGGCCTCAGCTTAGCTCCCCACTTCCTGCTCTTCTGGTCAGCTCAGGGCTGGACAGGGAGGCTGGAGGCTCAGCCACGCATCCACTGCCCTGACCAGGGTTGAGGCAGCACTCTTCAGAGCTGTGATTCTCCACCCAGGCTGCCCATTCAAACCCGGGGGAGCTCTGAGAATTCCCACTGCTGCCCAGGCCAGTTAATTAGAATCTCTAGGGCTGGGGTTAAGGCATCAGTCCTTTTGTAAGCTCCCTGGGTGATGCTTTCAGGCAGCCGAGGAACGCCTTAGGGGAGGCAGTGGAGCCCAGAGTGGTGGAAAGGGGAGCTCATGTTGAGATCCTAGCTGGGCATGAGTTATGTAACCTCTCTGACCCTTACTTTATCTGCAAAATGGGGTGGTTTCCCACACGCAGACTTGGTGAAAGCATTAAATGAGGTGTCTCAGATAAAATGCCTGGCCCCAGGATGCAGCATTAAAATAATTACATATGAGCACTCCCCCCACCCAAATGTCATATAGTAAAGAGAGCGGGTACTGGGACCAGCAGAGCCCTCGTGACGCCCACCCAGCCCCAGTCCTCACCGCCTTGGCTTTGCACACCTCAGTTTCCCTGTCTGTTCTTTGCAGGGGGCATCCCCATCTGTTCTTTGGTGGTAGAAGACATAGCCCTCATGTACCACTGTGCCCCAGCTGGGCAGACCTGCCTGAGCCTCTCATGCCCCCGCCATGCATCTGGGGTGGGGGGCAGAGGTTGCAGAGATGACCCGAAGGCCCCCCTGAAGTTCTGTCCGTTGACACGGAAGCCGTTAATGTAGAAACAGGTGCTTCCATGTGAACCCGTGTGACTGGAGGGGCCACTGCCAAGTTGTGGTTTTCACAGAGTGGCACTGAGCTTCTCCAGGGCCCAATGTCTCAACAATCTGGGCCGATATTGATCAGTGGAATCAACGGCCTCAGCCACGGGGAGACGGCTTAGGAGGAAGGGCCCTGTCTGAGAAGCCCCCAGCCCTGGCTGGGTCCAACACCTCCTCGGCCTCCAGTTAGGCCTGGCTTCTGCTCTGTGATACCCTGAGGCCAGGGCGCTGGAAAGATCTAGAATCCTGCAGCCAGGGCAGGGAGAAGCTGGAGGATCCTTCCGCGAGGCTCGCAGGGAGCCACCTCCACCTGTTCCCCTCTCCTGAGAGTCTCCCCATCTTTTCCAGGGGGTTTGAGGGAGGTGGATGAGGGCCGTTTGCTCTAAGCTCCAGCAGAAACCATCGTTGGCCTCCCACGTGAAGCTCTGGGCCTCCCCTGAATTCCAGCAGCCTCGCCACCTGGGTGGATGGATAAGACACCCCCTCCCCACCCAAAGCAGGGCCTGGCAGCAGGGACACACAGCTCTCCCCCTCCCCCAATTCCCAGGCAATCTTGGAGTTGGAATGCAAGCTGGGGTAATGCTGGCTTGGGGTCTGGCGGCCAGGCCTGTGAGGTCTCTGCCAGGGGAGATAGGAGACACCGGACACGAGGGAAGTTGTCTGAGGAGGCAGTGCTGTCAGAGGTCAGGTGTGTATGTGTGTGGGGCGGGGGAAGCTGGGTTGTCAAAGAAGCCAGGGCCTCCTCCCCAGAGGCCTGCTCTGTCCTGGGCCTCTTGACAAGGCTGGCAGCTGAGGTCCCCAGCAGGGCCCCTGTCTTGGGGCCTCATGGAGAAGGGGAGGCCACACTTAGGTGTGTTTCAGGAGGTGCTGCCTGCCAGTGTTTTCCCCCTACTGCAGCCTCTGAGCTGGAGAGTCCCAGGCCTGGGGCTGACAGGTCCCTACCCCACCTGCTTTCCTTGAGGGGAACACCTCAGTAATAGGCTGTGCTAGACAAGGGGTGCAGGGTGCTGTAGGCAGGCTTTCCAGTCTGCCCAAGGCTGGCTTGACCCAGCAGAGGTGCCCTGGGGCAGGGGTCCCCTGAACACCTCTGCCCCTCCCAACACCGTGGTCCCCCAGCCCTGGGCTCAGCCCCTATTAGGCAGCCGTGACCCACTTCTCAGAAGGACAGGCAAAGCCCAGAGGAGTTAGCCGCCCTGCTTGGGGGGGCCATACAGGACCCCTGACCCTTACTGTCTCCTGCAGTCCAGCATCTCCCAAGCCTTTGAGCTCATCTGGGCCAGCCCTTTTCAAACTTTTACATGCAACTCAAAATGTCAAAAGTTCATTAGGGCAAGAAAGTGGGGGTGGGTGTCCCTGAGCCCTCCCCCCACCCATTCTGAAACCCCTGGGCCAAACCCCAGAGGTCCAAGGAAGTGAAAGAAACCCATTGGTTTAGTGCCATATATGGACATTCTCAAGGAATGGAGCCATGGAGGCAGGCGGGCCCTAACCCGCCCAGTCCGTAGAGACAGAGAACGTGGCTGCTTTCCCCGCCTGGCTCCAGCACGCCGCTGCCCTCCACTTGTCACACTGGAAATCCATTCACACGGGCTCCTGCAGCCTGCAAACCGCACTCTGGCTCCTGCCGACACCCTGACGTGCTCCCGATTTGTAGTCTGACAGCCAACCGTTGTAAAAACGGAGCCTCCTCCTCGCCATCACCATTGGTTTTCCCATAGGAGGAGCTGACTTTGAACCAGCAGAGAACAAAGAGCCCCTTTGTGGCGTGCTTTGGGGAGGGGAGATGGGGAGAGAAGTGCATCAATAACGTGAGAAGCGGCAACCCCAGGGATATTTCATAAACTCTCTTGTGAATATAAAGTAAAAACCACTGTATTTCGAAAGCAGCGGTGGAGCCAAGTTTCTTCAGCCTGGGCACAGAGGCCTGGCCAGCGGCACAGTCACTGTGGTGGCAGCTCAGGCCCATCGGGCTCCTCCAGCCTGACTCAGTCCAGGCTAGGCATCATAAAACACGGCATGAAGATTTTTTTTCCAGCTGCAGGAAGTCCAACTTGTGTAGTAGGAAAGGCATTTCTTTACCATTTGGAGCTGGAAAGAAAACGACTCTACCCCCTCCTCCCCTCTGCTGTTCTCAGCCATGCGTGTCTTCCCGAGTTTCCCTCTGCCTTTTCCTGTCAACTCTCCAGGAGTCAAAGGGCTGACCCTTGGCAGGCCAGAACACCTCACTGGGCCAGCATGAGGCTGGCCCTGTGGCCCCAGGGTCCCCACAGGAGCTGGGGAGGTGGCAGACGGAGGGAGCACTGCAGCTCTCTTTCCACACTGTCTTCTACCTTCCCCCAGCACAGGGAATTCTGGCTCTGGCGGTGGCCCTCACCACTTCCAGGTTCTTCTGACACACTTCATTCTGGGAAGCCCTCCCTGACTCCAATGCCCCCTGCCCTGCTCTCTCCCCAGATCTCAGCCCAGGACAGCATGACTCTGTCTCATGCTTGTCCCCTTCAGTCGAATGAGGACATAACTCATCCTTGTATTCCCGGCTCCCATCCCACAGCCTGGCACAAAGGTAGCCCTGTGAAAAGATGGATGAACATGGGTCCACCTGCTTCTTACTCCTTACTGCACGACATTGCTTGTAGTGGTCAAGACTCAGCTGCATACTAGCTTATGAAAGAAAAAAGGGATGGGACTTGAATATATAGGTTCATATAACTGAACCTATGGATGGCTTTAGGTATGGCTTGATCCAGGGCCTCTCTCCATTCTCTCTTGTCTTGGACTCATGACAGACAGTCCCTCTGCCCCCTCCCCCCCATGAGGGAGACTAGAAACTTGCATCCTTCCCACTGGGCAATCCCATAGAAAGACAGCAACTCTGTCCTGAGAGCTTGGCAAGGTAAGTGTTCTGTCCCCTTCCAGTTCTGAAGGCAGGATCTTTTCTGGGAAAGCAAATGCCCTGACAACTCCTGTGAAGCAGAAATGCAAAGGGAGACTCAGGAGAAGACTGTGTTCTCTGCAGCTCACTGTCCTACCCTGGATGGTTCTGGGCATGAAAATTCTAATAGCTTTTTGTAGCTCCTTCCTTAATAACTTATGCCTCATCTACTTCCAAAAGAGATCCAAGGATATAATTGAATTCCTGCTTTGCCTGTTATCCTTTCAAAGGGCTTTCATGGAGCCGGAGCATCAACCGAGGCACCCAGGGAAACTGAGGCCAAGAGAGAGTGACCCTGATGGAGGTCTCTGTTGTCTAAACCAAGATTCACCCCTGAGGTGGAAGAGTTGCTTTCTTTCCCACTCTTGAGGATGAAATTAAGAAGAAATTAAGAAAAGCAAAAAGGATTGCTGCTGAGGCTGTCTTCTGCCCCATGACCCTCACCTCACCCCAGCTCATTCTCTGCTGGGGCCACGTGGCTTCAGTCTTCTCTTGTGGCAAATACTGGTGCCCTGGGGAGAAGCTCACTGTTGCTGTTATTATTATTGTCATTGTTGTTAGCCTGTTCATAAAACCACAGATAAAAATATATTGGAAAAGAGCTAGGACCCAGGGCAGAACATCCTTCTTATCTCGTGGAATCCACATGTGGGCCGTTGGACTGATTCAGAAGGTCAATCAACAAATCCAAGGACAATCAGCTAGTGAAGGACAGGGGCTCTGGGCAGAGAGCCCCAAGAGGCCAATGGCCTCACAAGTCCTTGGTGGGCACGTTCAGTCTGCCTGACACCAAGAAGAGTTTGGGATAGGATAGCAAAACACAGAGACATAGCCTGTCTTTCCAGGCAGAGCAGGAGACCCTGTTTAGGGTTTTTTAGGGGGTGTGTTTCATATCTGTCAGGCAGCCACAAGAGGCAGGGCTAGTGACCCTGATGTGTCTGTCGTTCTAGGTTGGGGTGGGGAGCCCTTCCTTGTCTGGTGGCCCTTCTTTGGGGTGTGGCCCCCTCCCCCCTCCACCAGCTGCTCTGAACTTCATTCTCAGGGGCCCAGGGGGACCTCCAAGGTCTGTAGCCACCAGCAAGAAAACCCATGTGGCCAGGGCTTGAGAATAGCCCTTCCTAGGGACAAAGGGCAGGACAGTCCTTCTGCCTCATTCACCCCCATGAGACCACCGGTTTGAGGCCCTGAGATCTTTTGGCCACCTCTGTTCCAGGCAAAAGTTTTCCCAGCTGAAGCCACCAGGCCTATGCCCAGCTCTAGGCCCTGGCGCACCACCTACCCACCCTAGGACCTGACGCACCTCACTCCAGTCCTTCCCTGCCCAGAGAACCATGTCCTGGGGCCTCTGCTCAGCAGCCAGGGTGGAGGAGTATGTGCTAAACAAGTACAGACCCTAAATTCACTCCCAGGATTCAGTTCTGCAGGCCAGGGTACACACAGGGGAATATGCTGGCATTCTCGCCCAGCGGAGGGCCAGTGACACCACCGTGTGCTGCATAACAAACATTCTTCATAGTTCAGGCAAAGGAAGTAGAGGACCCCACTGGCCCAGCAGGTTGAGCCCAAGGAAACCAGCACTGAAGCTAGTCATCGTCCCTCAGAGAGCAGGGATTGACTTCCGCAAAACAGCATCATCCACCTCATCAAGTTCATGTTGTTCATTTCAGTTCCTTCCTCCTTTTTGTTTTGTTTGCATTTAATTTATGAATGGGCCTTGCAGTATGGTTCAGTGAGCTATGAACTTAAGGTGGGATACGCCTGGTTTCATGTTTTTATGTATTGAAGTAACAGCGTAAAATATTATAACAAAAATAGACGAATTAAATATTTTTTTCTAAAAGTCAATGCTAGGAACTGACAGAATTTTTCCTTCCAAATGAGCAAGCCCATATTCTTTGAGTTTGCAGAACATTGTGATGAAATAACCAATTCCCTCTGAGGTGTCAATAGCCAATAATGAACTTAACAAGGAGGCAGTCTAGAAGAGGGTTGAAAATTCAGGCGAC
>JAQZBX010070995.1:0-15315 GCA_029593785.1 Cabassous unicinctus
CTGTGTCTGCTTATCTCCCCCTTGCTGTGAGGCCCTGCTGCATCAGCCCACGGCGCCGCATGAGCCGGCCTGCCCTCACAAGGAGGCCGGGAAGCGAACCCAGGGCCTCTCATATGGTAAACGGGTGCTCTATCCATTGTGCCACACCCGCTTCCTGCGGTGAGGTTGCTGCATCAGCCCACTGCACTACTCAGGCCGGCGTGCCCTCACAAGGCGGCCTCGGGACATGAACCCGGGCCTCCCATATGGTAAACGGGGGCTCTATCCACTGAGCCACACCCGCTTCCCTTAATTTAGTTTAAAACAGAAAATCTCTCTCAAAATCTGCAGATAGAACCCTGAAGGGAAGTTGATAAATGCAAGCAGGCTGAGAGGATCCACAGGGACTCCAGAAGGAACACTTCCTCCTTAGCTTTGTTTGACTGCTTGCTGGTGTGGTTGTTTGGTTTTACTCTGTTTATTTGTTGTCTCTGGCTATTCTTTCCTCTTTCCTCCCCCCTTTCTCTTTTCCCTCATTTTTTAAAATTCAGTGCTGCTAGCTTACCTCTTCATTGCTGTGCTTCTTCTTCAGTGATTTCCCATTGTCTGTCTATATTGATATTGTACTCCAAGTTATCTCTTATGCTTCCTTCATCTCTCTGCCTTCTGCTTTCTGTTGTGGTTCTTAGACACCACAGTTTTTCATTACCCCAAAACTTAAGGGTGTCAATTTCTATTCTATGTATTTTGTTTTATTCTTTTTTAAATTAATATTAGCTTTTTCCTTTTAACCTTTCTTTACTCTTTCTCTCCTTCCTCATCATTCTAGCCTTCTAAATCATTATATATATATTTCTCTATTTCGTTTCCCAGTCCATTGTAGATACTCCACTTTTTTTCCTATTACTCTACACTGCTTACACAAGTTAAATATTTATTTTACTAAGTCCTATTTGGCCCCTCTTCTAACTTTTATCAATATTACTATTATCCTTTTCTCATTCTCACATCTTTTGATTCCTCTGGCACTAATCTTTTGCCTTCAAGGTATCATAGAAAGAAACAAGTAAACAAAATAAGAAGAAAAAGTGTCAAACCAAAAAGTTAACACACACACAGAACCACCAGCTAAATAAAACTCTAGAGAAGAGAGAGAAGCTAATCAACTGAATAAACCCAGCAAGATAAAATGATGACTAGAGGGCAACAAAAAATTAGAAACCACACTGAGAAACAGGAAGACATGGACCACTCCAATGAACAAACTAAAAAACAGGAATATATGCAGAATATCGAACAAGTACTCAAAGATTCCCAAACAAATATCATGAAACAACTTAATGAAGTGAAGGAAGAGATTAAGGATATAAAGAAGACACTGGGAGAACACGCTGAAGAAATTGTAAACATACACAAAGAGATAATGGATATGATGGTGATCAATGGCACAATCCATGAAATCAAAAAGATGCTGGATACACATTGCAGCAGATTTGAACAGGCAGAAGAAGGAATTAGTGATGTAGAAGACAATACAGCTGAAATCAAACAGATAGTAGAACAGATAGACAAAGAAATAGAAAAAATCCAGCAGGCACTCAGGGACTTAATTGACAATACAAAACACACAAACGTACAGATTACGGGCATCCCAGAAGGAGAAGAGAAGGGAAAGTGAACAGAAGAAGTGTTGAAGGAAATAATGACTGAAAACTTCCCAACCCTATTGAGAGAGATGGATGTGCAGACCCAGGAAGCAAAGCACACCCCAAACAGTATAAATCCCAACAGGACAACTCCAAAACATATACTTGTCAAAATGTCCAATGCTCAAGACAAAAAAAATACTCAAGGCTGCAAGAGAAAATAGAACCATCACATACAAGGGAAGAACAATAAGATTAAGTGCTGACTTCTCATCTGAAACCATGGAGGAAAGAAGAAAGTGGTATGACATAGTCAAAGTAATAAAAGAAAAAAACTTCCAGCCATGAATTCTCTATCCAGCAAAACTGGCATTCAAAAATGATGGAGAGTTCAAAATATTCACAGATAAACAGAAATTAAGAGAGTATGTCAATAAGAAACTGGCACTTAAAAAATACTAAAGGAAGTTCTACAAGTTGAAAGGAAAAATCAAGGGAGAGAGAGTTGGAGGAGAGTTTAAAAACAACTAAAAAGACAAAAACAGAAACAAAACAACAAATGACATACATTAATCCAAAGAAAATATGGCTGAAGTAAGAAATTCATTGCGAGTAATAACACTGAATATTAACGGATTAAATTCCCCACTCAAAAGACACAGATTGGTAGAATGGATAAGGAAATATGATCCATCTATATGGTGTCTACAAGAAACCCACCTTTGACCAAGGGATTCAAGGAGGCTGAAAGTGAATGGATGAAAAACAATTTTACAAGCTAACAATAGCCAAAAAACGGCAGGAGAAGCTATTCTAATATCAGACAAAATAGACTTTAAATGAAAAACTATTGTAAGAGACAAAGATGGGACACTATATATTAGTAAAAGGGGTTATCTCTCAAGAAGAGAGAACAATCATAAACATTTACGCACCTAATTGGGGTGCCTCAAAATACATGAGGCAAATTCTGGAAAAGCTAAGCGGAGAAATAAATGCCTCTACAATTATAGTGGAGTTCTTTAATACACCATTATCCTCATTAGACAGAACATCTAGACAGAGAATCAATGAAGAAACAAACAATCTCAACAATACATTAGAGGACCTGTACTTTATAGACATATACAGAACACTACAACCAAATACAGCAGGATTTACATTCTTCTTGAGTGCACAGGGAACATACTCCAAGATAGACCACATGCTAGGCCACAGAACAACTCTCAATGAATTCAGAAAGATTGAGATTATACAAAGTAATTTCTCTGATCACAACAGAATGAAATTGGAAATCATTAAGGGACAGAGAAACAGGTTAGGCACAAGGATAAGGAAGTTAAACAACACACTCTTAGACAAACAGAGGGTCAAGGAGGGAATCTCAGAAGAAATCAGTAACTTCCTTGAAACTAATGAAAATGACCACACAACATAGCAAAACCTATGGGATGCAGCCAAAGCTGTCCTGAGAGGGAAGTTCATAGCCATAAATACATATATTAAAAAACAAGAAAGCTAAAATTGAAGACTTAACTGCACACTTGGAGGAATTGGGAAAAGAACAACAATCTAAACCTAAAGGAAGTAGAAAGAAGGAAATAACAAAGATTAGAGCAGAATTAAATGAAATAGAGAATAAGCACTAGAAAAAATAAACAAGAATATCAATAAAATTGAGAAACCCTTAGCCAGAATAACAAAGAAAAAGAGAGAGCAGATGCAAATACACAAAATAAGGAATGAGCAAGGGGATATCACTACTGACCTCACAGAAATAGAGAGTATCATAAAAGGACACTTTGAAAAATTATATGCCAACAAGAATGATAATTTAGAGGAAATAGACCGGTTTCTAGAAGTGCACACACAGTGTATATTGGTGAAAGACGAAATTGATGAACTCAACAGTCCAATTACAATTAAAGAGATAGACTCAGTCATCAAAAACCTCTCATCTAAGAAGAGCCCAGGACCAGATGGCTTCAGAACTGAATTCTACCAAACATTCCAGAAAGAGCTAACACCAATTCTGCTTAAGCTCTTCCAAAAAATAGAAGTAGAAGGAATATTGCCTAACTCATTCTACGATGCCAACATTACCCTAATACCAAAACCAAACAAAGATACCCCTGGAATGGAAAATTACAGACAAATTTCTGTAATGAACCTGAATGCTAAAATCCTCAAAAAGATACTTGCTAATCACATTCAACAACATATCAAAAGGATTGTACACCATGACCAAGTGGGTTTGATCCCAGGTATGCAAGGATGGTTCAATATAAGAAAATCAATCAATGTAATACACCACATAAACAAACTGAAAGAAAAAAAATCACATGATCATCTTTATAGATGCAGAAAAAGCATTCAACAAAATACAGCACTCTTTCCTGACAAAAGCACTGCAAAAGATAGGAATAGAAGGAAACTTTCTGAATATGATAAAGGGTATATATGAAAAACACAAAGCAAACGTCATCTTCAATGGTGAAATCCTAAAAGCCTTCCCTCTGAGATCAGAAACAAGACAAGGATGCCCACTATCATCACTCCTATTTAACATTCTCTTAGAAGTACTTGCTTGAGCACTGAGGCAAAAAAAGTATATAAAAAAGCATCCATATTGGAAAAGAAGTAAAAATTTCATTATTTGCAGATGACATGATCCTATACATATAAAGCCAGAGAAATCTACAACAAAACTTCTAGAACTTATAAAGAAGTTAAGTAAGGTTGCAGGCTATAAGACCAATGTTGAAAAATGAGTAGCATATCTCTTCACCAATAATGAGCAATCTAAGGAGGAAATCAAGAAAAAAATGCCATTTACAATAGTACCTAAAAGAATCAGATACCTAGGAAAAAATTTAACTAAAGATGTAAAGGACTTATATACAGAAATCTACACAACACTGTTAAAGGAAATCCAAGGAGACTTAAATAAATGGAAAAATTATTCCCTGTTAATGGATAGGAAGACTAATCATGATCAAGATGTCTATGCTACCCAAACTAATCTACAGATTTAATGCAATCACAATAGAAATCAACACTATATTTTTTAAGGAACTGGAAAATCTAACCACAAAATATATTTGGAAAGGTAAGAGGCCCCAAATTGCCAAAGACATATTGCAAAAGAAAAATGAAGTTGGAGGTATCACATTACTGGACTTTAAAACATACTACAGGGAAGCGGGTGTGGCTCAATGGATAGAGCTCCCATTTAACACATGGGGGGCCCCAGGTTCACTTCCCAGGGCCTCCTTGTGAGGGCAGGCTGGCCAGCCCGCACGGCGCTGTGGGCTGATGCAGCAAGACCTCACAGCAGGAAGCGGGTGTGGCTCAATCGATAGAGCCCCAGTTTACCATGCGGGAGGCCCCAGTTTCGCTTCCAGGGGCCTCCTTGTGAGAGCAGGCTGGCTGCGCGGTGCAGTGGGCTGATGCAGCAGGACCTCACAGCAAGGGGGAGATAAACAGACACGGAAGAAACACACAGCGAATGGACACAGTAAAACACAAGCAGCAAGGGGGGGTAAATAAATAAATCTTTAAAAAGAACATACTACAAAGCTACAGTGATCAAAACTGCATGGTATTGGCACAAGGATAGACCTACTGACAAATCGAATTGCATTGAGAGTTCTGATATAGATCCTCACATATACAGTCATCTGATATTTGACAAGGCCATTAATCCTGCTCAGTTGGAAGATAATAGCCTCTTCAACAAGTTTTGCTTGGAGAAGTGGATATCCATATCCAAAAGAATCAGAGAGGAATATCATCTCACACCTTATATAAATTCAACTCTAGATGGATCAAAGATCTTAATATAAGAACCAAGACCATGAAGACTTTGTAAGATAATGTAGGGAAGCATCTACAGGACCTTGTAATAGGAAATGGTTTCATGAACTTCACACCTAAAGCATGAGCAGCAAAAGAAATAATAGATAAATGAGATCTCCTCAAAATTAAAAACTTTTCATCTCAAAGGGTGTTACCAAGGAAGTAAAAAGGCAGCCTATCCAATGGGAGAAAATATTTGGCAACCATATATCTGAAAGGAGACTAATATCCTGCGTATATAAAGAAATTCTACACCTGAAAATAAAGAGGCAAACAACCCATAAAAAATGGGCAAGTGACCTGAAAAGACACTTCTCCAAGGAAGAAATACAAATGGCTAAAAAGCAGATGAAAAGATGTCCAACTTGACTAGCTATTAGGGAAATGCAAATCAAAACTACAATGAGATATCATTTTACACCCATTAGAGTGCTGGCTATCAAAAAAACAGCCGACAATAAGTGTTGGAAAGAATGTGGAGGAATGGGAACCCTCATCTACTACTGGTGGGAATGTAGAATGGTCCAACCATTGTGGAGGACAGTTTGATGGTTCCTCAAAAAATTACCTATAGAACTTCTAAATGATCCAGCAATTCCACTTCTGGGTATTTACCCAGAAGAATTGAAAGCATAGACATGAACAGATATATGCACACCGATGTTCATAGCAGCATTATTCACTATTGCCAAAAGTTAGAATCAATCCAGGTGCCCATCAACAGATGAATGTATAAGCAAAATGTGGTCCATACATACAATGGAATATTACTCAGCTGTAAGAAGGAATAAAGTGCTAACACATGGGATAACATAGATGAATCTTGGGGACCTTATGTTGAGTGATGCAATCCAGCCATTGATGAAAGAACAGTACATGACATCACTGATATGAATTAACAAATTTTAGTGGTCTCAGAGAGTTATTGTCTGGAAGATAGGTTTACAAGAAATAGAAAAAGATGGGAAAGTTGTGAGCCATCACCCTTAGGGACATAATCTATGGTAAGGTGAAAGAGTATAGCTGCATATTGAAGGGATAGGAAGGAGGGTAGTGATATTATTGGGTTGTGTGGTGCAAGGTTGACAGGTGGGTACATTGGGAAGTGTGGGTTAGATGGTCCAGGGTAGTGGGGGGAGGGTCAGGGGAGGGAACAGGTGAACACTGGGAGTTTGTGGTATGTGGTTAAAAGTACAAAGTTGGGAATGCTCTTATGGCAATACGGCAAGGAAGGGTCACTGGTTTAGGGTGTGGGATAGGGAGGCATTTGGAACAGAGTGCACATGGAATCAGCTTCTAGAGAGTTTGTGAGCGATTATTCTGTCATAATGTGTTGTATCAGTGGGTGGAGACCCACATAATGAGCAGGAAGGAGGGAGACTCCCATTCTCGGGAGGACCAATTAGTTCAGAAATGGACAAGCGGGGTTCTTGAGAGCAATGACAGTTCCTAATAGGGGAAGACAAAGCAGTGTGTAAATACCTCAGTCTTGTTGCATGTAAATATGAATCATGTCATCCAATGAGTCAAGGTAGGGGGTCACTGTGGGTCCTGGGCAGATGGAAATGGAGGAATAGATTAGATTGAACAGGGTGTATTTAGTGGTCAGTGGAATTGTTCTGCATGCTCTGACAGTGATGGATACAGGTCATGGTAAATATCATCAAAACTTATAAAAGTGTATGGGCTAAAATGTAAACCATAGTGTAAACCATTGACCATGTTTATTAACTATGTTTCACTATTTGTATATCAGTTATAACAAAGGTACCATCCACATATAAAAAGGTATTAATATGAGGGAGATGAAAGGGGTAGATGTTGGGTATATGAGCATCTCCTGTATTCTGTGTGTGACTTTGCTGTGACCTAAAACTACTTTGAAAACAAAATCAAAAATAGACACTGGGGAATGAGTAGGGGAAGGTGCCACAGTACAGACAGGAGACCAGTTATTGCAGTGATTAAAGGCAAAATGTCAAAAAAATATTTTTCTATTATTTTTCATTTTTTAATATCCCAATATTTTAATTTTATTTTAGTTTTAGTTTTTTCAATTTTTATGTATTTTAACTCTTATATTTAAAATTAGCATTATTATTTCATTTTCCTATTAATTGTACTCAGCTATTTTAATGGCTTCATCTTTGAAGAGGCTTTTGATCACAGAAGGATTACAACTGAGGCAGGGGAGAATCACTGGTGTGGGGTGTCAAGGATAGGGGATGCATGGCAGGAAGTTCACCTGAGCATACATATAAGGTAAATAAAAATGTTCAAATGTTCATGGGACATTGTCACTGTGGGTGGAGATGCACACAATAAATGAAAGAATACAGGATTCCCATCCTGGAGAGCTCTGCCACATTCTCTAAGGGAGTAGCAATGATCCCCCAAATGTAAGGGCAGTGACTGGTGAAGGACGATTATCCACTAATGGGCCCTTGATATTGATTTCTAGGCTTATGAGTGTTTGCTCTTGAAATTGAAACTTAGGTTATTTTCATGGGGTGCCTAAGGGTTGCCTCCTGGAAGCCTCCTTGTTGCTCAGATGTGGCCTTTCTCTAAGCCAAACTCAGCATATGAATGCATTACCTTCCCCCCAGCATGGGACATGACTTCCAGGGATGAACCTCCCTGGCACTGAGGGATTCCTACCAAGCACTAACTAGCAATGAAACTGGAAAAAGACCTCAAATAAAAGGGGGAAAAGGTAAAGACAAATGAGTTTATATGACTAACAGACTTCAAAATGAGTCAAGCAGTCATCCCAGAGGTAACTCTTATGCACATCTCAGCAGGATCTCATAGACTTCCAAAGTGGAATGCCACCCTAAATAGTGGGGCTCCTGAGGGCTCTGGAGACACCCAGGTCCTATGCTCAGGGAAGATAGCTCCAGAATTTGGTGCCTTGCCAGTGGGCCCTACTTTGGAATTTGTGCTCCTGAGAGTGACAGAGTTGGACTCAATTATGTTTTCCCTGCACATGGCTCATCTGTCCCTTCTATTTAAACCTATACTTGGTGCTGGAGTTTTTAGGTGTACATCCAGAGACTCAAGTCTTTAGGCTGTCCATGTGCTAGCTGGGCCCAGAACCTCAGTGGAGCCATAACACCTACTCTACAGCTAATTGGGCTCAGGACAACTGGCAGGGAGATGATTATGGACAACAGCCACCCAAGGGAATGCAGAGAGTCTGCAGCTGCAGGCAAGTTAGTCTCATTAATCTTCCCCATGGGATATAAGCCCCCTCTCAATTGGAGGTGGAGTGGACATCACCATCCCAGAATCCTCAGGATTGGGGGAAGAGCTATGGACTAAAGTGGACTTACTGGTATTCTACTATAGACATTGTGATGCTAGCAATGGAAGAAATTGTAACATTGATGTGGAAGAAGTGTCCACAGGACACTCTGGGGCCAGGGAGAGGGAAATACAGTGGTAATATGGGGACTTTTTTTGGGACATGGGAATCATCCTGAGTGACATTGCAATGACAGATATAGGTCATTTGATATCATTGCATAACATACAGAACTGTGTGGGAGAGAGTATAGACTACAATGTGAACTATGATCCATGCTTAATGGCAAAGCCCCAGGATGTGTTTATCAATTGCAATTAATGTGCCACACTAATGAAGGATGTTTATGTGATAGGTTGTGGAAGGTTTGGGAATTGGGGCATATGGGAATCCCTATATTTTTTTGTGTAACATTTATGTAATCTAAGTGTCTTTTAAAAAAATAAAAATAGTTAACAGAATATAAAAGGGGACTAAGTATCCAGGAAACCATAATCTATTTTCAGTCAAACTCTTAAACCTATTGAAATAATCTCTCAAATCCAGCATAAGCCTGCACTATACCATGATCAAGGCAATGGGAGCAGAGCTTGTCCTTTTAAGGCTAGGACCTATACATAATGTGAGTCAATGTGGACACAAGGAGTTGAAAAGACACAAATGGAAGGCAGGGCAAAGTCAGAATATAATGCTGGGTCAAGAACTTAAATATCACCTACTACTTTGAGCTCTTCCTCTTGCCCCAACTTTCCTATTATTCCTCTATATCCCCTTAGTTCACCTTCCTCATTTTAGCAGTGTCCCTGATCAGACTTCCTTCAGCTTTTGCCACTGTTATTGTCTATGAATCTATAAACACTAATCATTTGGTACCTTTCTAACACATCCATAACATCCTTCTATTCATGAATAACTGAAGACAGAGCAGGATTGGTCCTACATAGACCACATTTAATGAAAAAGATTTGTAAAACTCACAGCTCACTTATAAACCATTTAAAACATTCCTGGGAGATTTCAAATTCATCATATCTTTTCTCAGGCCTAAACATCTGTCAGCACTAAATTCCTTATTAATTATCCTAGGTTTTTCTTACTAGAAAAGAATGACTTAAAGAACAAATTCTATTGTTCTATTGGCCTTTTGCTAAATCTTTGCCCAGTCATTGAAAAATTCCAAACTTCTTTCTCTCTTTTTGCCTTTAACCATCTAAGCTTAGGGAAAGTCTCAATAATATGTTCACTGAAAGCCATGAGCCCGATTCTCCAGCTATTTTTATAACACACTGAGTTTGTGTTTTAAAACAAGACTGTACAACAGTGGTAGCATAGCAGTTACAAGTATGAGTTTTCAATTTTATAAGCCTAGGCTGAAATCTGGACTCAGTCTTGTACCAGTCATGTGGCTCTAGTAAGTCACCTAACCTCTAAGCCAGGATTCCTCTTTGGTAAAATGGGGATGATAACTGTTCTTATATTGTGTAATTATTACTAGAAATTTGTTGGATAAATGTAAAAAACTGAGCTCAGTGCCAGGCACATACATGGTATGTACTCATTTAATTGTAGTTTAATGCTATTATGAATAGCAGGTCAGGAAGAAATATGACTGAAAGATTGGGGATGAAGAGTCGTGACTTCTTGAAAGCTCTGGGGATGATGGAAATGGTGGGCAAATTCATATTTAAAGATTATTCATATTCACCTTATTGACTAGCCCAGACCTCCAGATAAACATCTTAACCTAACACTAGGGTAGAGAAACCAGAAGAATGGCCAAGTTCACCTGTATCGAAGGTTCTGAACTCATCTGTATCCAAGGTTCTGAACTTCTTTGGACATATACCATTCCATATTTTTCCATAATCATCACAGGACCTGCTCATTCAATTTTATAATGCAGTTTGTGAAAGATCATAAACTGTTTAAAAAAAAAACTGAAAGAAAATGTGATTACTGAGTTGCCATTTGGATTTCCATATTTGATTTTAGGGGGGGGTGTCATTTCTGTGGAAAACTGTGTACTAAGTTTAGGATAGTGAAACAATAAAAATATTTATTATGACCAAAGAAATACTGATTAAAAGTAGTTAAGTATGTGATTAGAGTCATTCACACCCTGACAATCAAATACCTTCTTTTTATTTTTTTTTAAAGGCAGAATTGCTCAGAAAAATCCAAAATCAAATCAGAGACTTTCTAGTGGTATTCCTAAAAGAAAGCATTTCAAGAAGAAATCTTCCAAAAGTACAATCTTTCTCAGTTCTGCTGATAAAACAAAAATAAGAATATGTAAAGAGGATTTGCTTCTCCCTCATGAAACCTCTCATTTGATACTCCCAAAGGAAATAAAATCTGCCTTATTTCTATGCCCACCTGCATTGAACTTTAAAGGTGGTATATATGTATTGAGGAACCTTAAGTTCATTTTCCCTCTGGGATGGATTCAGCATATTGTCTGCTCCTAAGGCAAACATTTATTTAAACCTTAAGTATAAAAGGGATTCTTCCATTTTATTTCTAGTTTTGCTTGCTTTGATCCTGAAAGTAATTAAGTTTCAGTGGCAGCTAATTATAAGTAAAGAGAAATCAGAGTCTATATGGTTGTTTGTGTGGTATAGGCTTGGCAAAATGTTTTTTAATTGGAAAGAATTTTTGCTGCATGCATTTCAATTCATTTTGCACTGTATTTATTATCCAGGATTCATATTATAACCATGACCTTTCATCTAATGACAGAATCTCACACAGAGAAAAATAATTATTTTAACAAAAAGACACTAGTGCCATGAAGGAGAAATGAGGAAGGCTGGGAGGGAGTAGAATATGATACAAGCAAAGTCATGACTAAACCTACTTCCTGCCCTTCATCATCACAGTCCCATGAAAACTGTCTTGTATCAGAAAACATATGCTTCTATATTTGGATTGGGAAATCCTCTTCCCTGTGTGTATTTCAGACAGAAATAAGTCCCAGAAAAATAATCTGGGAAAGGAGACATAGGTGAAGATAACTGAGGTGAGAGGTGCTACTTACTGTTAACACCAAACATCAGGATCATGCAAGAATCTGGAAATTAATGAGCTGCCAGCCAAATGACCCATACCACATCCTCCATTTCTCTGAAAATGACCCTCATAAAACTCACCAACACATTTTGTCACCAACTCCTTCCTTTTAAAAGAAAAACCAGGTATCCTTTTTAATATGTTTTGTCTTTTTGAAATAAATATGTTGTAATTGTTTTCTAAATAAAATAAAAATATTTATTTGATACTAGAGGGGACTTAAAGTCTCTATTTCTGTGAGAGGGCTCTATGCTCATAGGCTCTCAAGACAATTCTGTACCCAATCCAAAGGAATCAGTA
This sequence comes from Cabassous unicinctus, assembly GCA_029593785.1. NCBI lineage: Eukaryota > Metazoa > Chordata > Mammalia > Cingulata > Chlamyphoridae > Cabassous > Cabassous unicinctus. The sequence goes on from JAQZBX010070995.1 coordinate 12,157, forward strand.
CCACAGAACAGCAGCCCTCCACACACTGATCAGGGAGGGATTTCTACCTGCCTGTTCCTTAGCAACTGTAAGAACTAGTGCCACAAATGTAGTCTAAGGGACATGCTATCCAGCTCTTTCCCCAGGTTTGTGTCAAGTCAGAGCATCCAAACACAATATACCCAGACCTCAGTAGCTTAGGCCCATGCAGAAAGCCACCTGTGAATTACAGTAATAGATTTGGCTTTGATCAAGGCCATCTCCCCATTTCCTACAAAATTATTGATAAAGGAAATAGCCTCTATGTTTTGCAATACCAATATAAAATTTTATTTCAGAATATAGTATAAGGAAAATGTTGCTTCTCCTGAAGAACTGACATGTTTTCTTTTATTAATAACATGAATTTATAATCTGCTGTATTTACTTTAATTGCCTCTACTGCTAGGAAGCTCAGGGCTAAGATCATTATACAATCACAATAACTAAGCAATCCTAGATGACTTGTTTACTTAGCCCCAATTTTGTGGATGGATTTAAGTTTTCTAGTTGTATTTGAATAGATTTTAAAGTGTAGATTCCATCCACAATTTTGGGAGGAAAATACACTGTAAACAATTTTTTAATACTCAAAATTCTCTTGAGAATTTACTAAATGGAAATATTTCCTACTAATTAGAATTTCAAAGATACATATTTAAGTATACTACTACCACTCTACCTCCACTTTTAAGGAATACATTATTAAAATAAGTTTCAGGTCATTAGCTATGAGAGAAAATACAATGTTTTGCACATACTGAAAGTGATTAAAATATCATACTAATGAGGCAATAATCACATGGCCCTACGTGGGCCACTCTGTAATGGAGTTTATATAATTAGCTATTTTGTCAATGTGGCTTAACTAAAGATAGAGTGGGGTAGTGCCCATAATTCAGCACATACCTATCTGTTCTGCTGAGGCATCACTTATATTAACTTCATATACCAAAGTTAATCTACATAATTCTGTTTTAGAAATTACAAGAAACTGTTACTAGCCAAAGTTTCATAGCTTTTTAAAAAATCACTATCCACACTCAGATATCTTCAGAACTACCTCATTTCTAACTTGTCTTCTTTCATCTCTAGCCATCCTCAACCTTCTTTAGAAAAGTCAATCCTAGACATCTTGGAAGTCCATTTTGGGTCTGATACCATCACAGATGTTTATAGAAAGCCCTGCTGATGAGTCATCTTACTCTGATTTGCTCTAGCCTACCAATGTACTAAACTGTTGAGAGATAAGCTGCAGACAAGGCTATAACCATTCATTCCAATAGAACTGAGAGATGTTTTCTCAAAAAGCACTGTTATTCTCCACAACAGAACCTTGAAATTTGCTTTATATTTAATCTTTTAAGAATCTGTCATGCATGGGTTTCAGACTCTACCATAATTTCCAATAATTAATTCTATGTATTTTTGGGCCCCAATACTTCATCCTCAAACATGCAGAATAACCTACTTCTGGGATTTGATAAACATCTCTCTGTTCAACTTACTAATATTAATATATTTTATAATGTTTATATATATTTTTCATCTTCACAATTTTTTCATTATATTTTCCCTTTGCATTTCAGTTTGGGAAGTTTGGATGGGCTCTACCTACTCTCTGATACTAGTGATAAAGCATACAACATACACCTAACTCAATCAGTCCATTTTAGTCTCCTTAGAGAAAAGTTTAGAACAAAATCAGAGCCAATGAGATACAATGAGTCTCTAGATGGGACTACCATCAACATGACTCTCATTTTCTTCTTTTCCATCGGATTTGAAACTGAGTTTATAGAAACCAAGAAGTCAACTCGGTAGTAACACCTGTGAAAGGTTGAAATACAGTAACTAAGTCCTAATGAAGTTATTCCATCATTTTTATACAGCTGTTCCTAAAGTTAGATTTACCCCTAGATTGTTTTAGCTACATGATCCCATAAATCTCCTTTTTATTTGAACAAGTTTGTGTTAATTTTTCTGTTACTTGCAACAGAAAGATGCCTTAATGATACTGGAAGAAAAATTTGGGGTAACTGAAGATATTGATCTTAGTTAAACCACAAGACAATTATATAAGGGTGAAAGAGACCTAAATAACAGAGTGATTATTCCAGGTTAATTCTTGATTTTTCTACTTTTTAAAGAGTTGCATGCAGAAGTGTACATATTGTCTGGTGATTTGTCTTTAAGTGAGTTCTTGGAAATAATTATTGCAAAATATTTGTAACTTGAAAAAATGACAATATGCAGTAGAAATGCCATGAGCTAGAATCTAAATGTTAATGCTTTCTTTTATTTTTAAAAGATAATTCCAGGAAAAAATTGAGAATTGAAATTTCTCTTATTTTTCTCCTTGTGCTCTCAATGAAATCTCTTTTCATTTCCTTGTTATTTTGTTTTGATGTCATCAAATGAATGCTCAACCTCATGAGAGAAGCTTTTGAAATGGTCTCATGGAGCAGCACGGATTATGATTCTACCATAAGTGTAATCATACACAGCAGTGAAACCAAGGACACAAAACAAAATAGCTGACAACATTAAAAGGTCATAATTTCAGCTCATTATACACATTCCTCTTAAGGAAGATGAATCAAAATTCCCTGCAACTTGCATCATCTCTGAATATGAAGGAGTTCAATATACAAAGCTAAATTTGTGGTTTCTAAAATGGACCATGAATCTAATTCCAGCAGATGAAGTCTGTGGTGACAATATCCTTCCTTCTGAAGCAATAAATGGACAGGTCTTTGAACTTTACTTTTCATTTTCATTGTTACTTTTCACATTTCCCTCACCAGCTTTGTCATGAAATATTGTAAGAAAAGATTTATTTATCTAACAACACTGGAATAATATTTACCTGCTGGATTCTAAAATCTGATGCTCAAAAATGCAAGGTCCTTTGACATTCCAAACCAATCATGTACCATCTATAATCTTTGAGCATTCAAAGTTCAATGCCTGGGAAAAACTAAGCATCTCCTTCTAAGATGGAACACATCATCAGACTCTCAATTTTCTAGGAAGTTTTAAGAATGACTCTCTGAAACCTCAAAGTAGCAAGGATCCATCAAAGTATCAAACAGAAAATTGTCACTTCACTAATGTCCAAGCGGTTTTTTTTTTTTTTGG
>JAQZBX010070996.1:0-15315 GCA_029593785.1 Cabassous unicinctus
AAAAAAAAGAAGGGAGATGAAAGTGTGTCCACTCAACCTACAGCCAGGCAAGTACTCCTTGACTTCTCTATCTTACTCCACCCCACACTCTCAAGGAGATTGGAAACTTATTTGCTTCTTGTAGAAGGTGAAAAAAAAGACTTTAGTATTAGGAATTCCAGATAAACAAGAGACTATTTGCTCTATTGCTTTATCATGGGAAAAAAAAAATGCAAAGAACTGGCAGAAGCTTTGAAACTACAGTTGGTCTTTAATATAATCCAGAATCAAATTCTTAGGCACAGATTCTAACCACAGACACCCCAAGGGTATGGGTTGTTTACTTCTTATAAATTATCATCTTTCAAACTTTAGAAGTTATTATAATTATGTTTGCTTAGCTGTTCCTACTGCTTCCACCCATATATCATTGCTGGCACAGCTGAAGGTAAGTTTTTCTCAAGGCTGCAAAGCTCTCTTGGTTACTCTTAGATTCTCTGAGTTTCTAAGTGCTTAAAGAGCTTTTATGCCCTCCAATAGAAGTGTTCTTCCAACTTTAGAGTCTCCCTCACTGAGGACTTCAGCTTCAAAATTCCATCGTCTCTTGGCCAAGGACTGCCAGAGGTCTGGCTCTGCTACTTTTCCACTCCTAAGGTGGATAAGGGACAAGGTATCCTTACCATGAGTTAAAGGTGTCTTAGAGATTACGTAGACCTACCTCTTATTTCACTGATGAGAAGATGAGGCATATGGAGATGGTTAGTTGGCAGTAGATCCAGTAGAACCCTGAATTCCTGGCCCCAATTTCATTATTCTTTCCACTCCATAAAATAAATGGGAAGGAGGAGAGCCAGGGAGGCAGGAGACATACCTGAAGGCTGAAAAAATAGGAACAGTTCTGGGTGGGAAGGGGAGTAAATCAAGATGGTCTATGAAAGGTCATTGGTTGAAGAGTTTTCTGGCAGAGTCCCACTCTGAAAATGGCAGAGGGCCCCACAGGAGCCTGATAACTTGTCTGCAGACTACCCAATGTGCCTTAGCCATTCCTGACCAGTCCAGACCACTGTCAGTTTCCCAGGGCTAGTCATAACTTCTGGGGAAGGAAGGCAATTAATTCTAAAGGAACCCTAAGGCCAGTGAGTTTCCTTTTTATTGCTGTTATTGTCAGGCAAGTTCCTCAGCCAGGAGCTGTGGCTTCAAAGACACTGAAATCATCAAAAGAGAAGCAAAGAAGCCAGGACTGAAATGGAACTTTCTCCTATCCAAGTTGAAGGGGGAGGAGGAGCCTATAGAGGACATACAACAGCTGTTAGAGAGGATTTGAACCAGGACGAGCTGAGTGTGGGAAGGTAGGAAACAAAGAGAGAGTGAAACAGGCCAAATGCTGCAGAACACAAAGTATGAGGACTGTGGAAGATTGGGAGAAGGATGTTCTTCAGGAGAGTAGATTCCTGCAGTGGAGTAGAGACAGATTGGAAGGAATGAGTGAGGGGGCTGTGAGGGGCTGTGAGCAGTAAGAATGTCCTACTTCTTTATTCAAGAACCTCTGTTTAAAGGAAATGGGCAGCTCAGAGATGTTAACAGATCATCCTGATGTTTACCGGTAACAGTTCAGCATACAATTTTTGAAACTAGGGCTGGGAAAACTTTTTTCCTTCTGGGAAGGGGCTTGGAAAAAAGCCTTTAAGATTCAAAAGAGTCAGTCTTTGCTGGTATAATTACAAAAGATGGGACATATGCTGCATTCGTTTAAGGAGAAATCTTTTAGTAATAGCCACATCTGAGACTTGGCTAAAGGAACACAGTATCAGAGGGACATCTGCACCCTTCATCCCGGAGGCTGGGAACCCTGCCCAGTTCGCCTTCTTTCCCTTCAAGTCAGCAATGTAGCTCTACTTTCAAGGACCAGAATTAGATGGCACTTTTCCTAGTGTCTCCATGCCTCACAAGCTGCAGTGAACCTAGGAAGGAGTGGGGAAACTTTGGGTGGCCCTAGTTATTATTTCTGGCTCCTCTACCCTTTAGCAGAGAACCAGCACACACCTTTTTATCTCCACAAGTGGGCAAATAACTAAAAACTTGGAAGGACATCTCTGAAAGATTATCAACTCCTGATATCAGTTGTATAAGGGCAGTCATCAACTGAACGCCCAAGACCTGGAGCAGCAGAGGTAGGAGAGAGTTGAGTGTTGGTCTCTCGTCTCTTTACAGCTTTAGAAGTAGAATGAGACGGAGTCAACTTGTGGGGCCCTTTAAACTTCCAGTGGCAGTGGCCTCTGAATTCCCTGCCTTGGGAAATTCATGAAGTGTGTGCTTCAATTTCCACCACAGCCTACAGATTGTGTATTAAAGTGTGCCCAGCAAGGCAGTAGTAAGTGAGATATATGGTAGCCATTATTGCCATAATTCATAATTATGTATATATTAGTAGAGGCATCAGGGAATTTGTGATCCTCAGTGTCTTGTAGGATAAAAACAGAATAGCCTTCTGGGTATGTCTTTTTTTTTTTTTTAATTTTACCGGGAGGTCCCAGGGATGGAACGCAGGTCCCTCCATATGGGAGATGGATGCCCAACCAATTGAGCCACATCCATCCCCCTGGGTATGTCTCGAAAACAAAAAAATAATTGGAACATAATTATTTCAAATTTGTCATAGTGTGCATCTATTGTTTTAGCCTGGAAAGCAGATACTCTGTCTTCCTCTGATAGAACTACCCAGCTTTCCTTTGAGAAATTGCTTTTCGCCATTCCAGTTCCCAGAGACTGGTTTCTTCTTCCCTCTGGATATTCTAAGCTCTTGGGATGAGGGGTGGGGGCTGCCAACGGTCCTCTTGGGCCTGCTATGGAGAGAGCCTGACCACAGCGTGGAGTGCCAGGCAGAGCTCTGGACATCATGTGAAACCCTGGATCCAGATGTTCCTGAAACCTCATGCAGCACTGGATGTCCCTGACTTGTGATTTAGTAAGTTCTCTTTTTTCTCTTAACCTATTTAAATTCCATTTCCATCCTTGTAATTGAAAGTCTTCCTGATACAGCTGTAAATTTTGTTTGAATATATCCCTAAGTTCTGGGTATATCATATTTTCATATTTTACTACTTATAGAATATTTTTGTCTTCTTGCTACTTAAAACAAAACAAAAGAAAACAAAACAAAAATACCCTGCCTATCCCTGACCTATTTGCCAGCCTGGTAAGAACTACCATATAAAGTAATTTGCTCAAGGTAATGAGCAACATAGATGGGATTCAAACTCAAATTTGTCTGACTGTAAAACCTGTGATTTTTCTACTGCACCAAGCTTCCTCTCCACTTTGGGGTGAAAATGCTCTCCATCTGTATGCATCTTTGACATTACAGTGAAAATCAGTGGAAGAGGTGATTAATTCAGTAAAATTGACTTTAAATGCCTTTTCTGGGTCAAATCCTTTTCTAGAGTTACAACTGGAATTGGTGTTTTTTTATATTATTCAATTCCAAACTGCCCAAATTCATATCCTCGTCAATCTCACCAAAGCCCTTGTTTCAAGGGGGAAAAAATTGGTTTTCTCATTTGGAAAATGTGAAATTATTGCATTTTTACAGTGAACTCTTCTATATAGAGTAAATTATGAGGGGACGAGGCAGGAAGTGGTGTTTACCTTCAAGTTGCTTGAACTCCAGTGGAGAAGATGCACATACAATGAACTAAATCTCTTGCAAGCCAGAATTAGATATATGCTACCAGCAGTACAAGCATGGGGCTATAACCACAGCGGAAGCAGGAAGTGTCAGTGTGGGTGGATGCAGCAAGCAAGGAAGACTTCAAAGAGGAGGAAGCATTGAGCTATGCATGCATAGAAGCAAGAGAAAATATTCATGTTCTCAAGATATCTAAGAGTTCAAGTCAAAGCTGGAAGACTCAAAGCTTTCATTGCTTGCTATGTACAAACACTGCACTGGGTGCCAGGAATACAACAGGGTTGGAGATAAAGTCCCTGCCCTCACAGAGCTTACAGTTCCAGGGAGACAGGCCAATAAGGATTTGCAACATAGTGATGAGTGTGAAACTAGGGGTAAGTGCAGGGTGCGGTGGGGACATTTTGAAGTGGCCAAGGACATCTAAGATGGGATCTGACAGCTGAGTGGGAACTAGCTGACAAGAAAGGAGCACTCTTTAAATGTCCTGAAGGCAGTGGATGCTGGTCCTGGAGGCTAGCAATAACGTAATTCATTTAGGGAACTATAAGTTGTTTCCTAGAAGATTCAAGGTAAGCTGGAACCAAGAGATGAAGTAGAAGAATTCTCAGACCAGGTGGAGGCTGACCTTGAAGAGCACAGAAAGGAGTTGGGATTGTAAACTGACATTAATGTAAATGTGAAGATTTCAAGTTCAGTACTCACAGTAGATGGATGAGAGGTTGTGATAAAGTATACCAGTTGTCCCTTTTTTCCAGTTCCCAATCATTATCTGCTTGAACACAAAGGGTTCTGAGTTCCCATCTCCTACATTTTTTTGTTGTTGTTACCCACAGTCCCCAATTTGCATTCAGCTTTGCACCATAATTCTTGATATAAGAACAACCTCACAGGAATTGTCTCCTGGAAACCACAAGATAAAGGGCTTCCTTCCACCCCAACGCCAACCCCATCTGCTCTGACCTGAAATGGATGACAGCGCCCCCTGCCCGGCAGGCATGCAGGCATGGTTTGCTTTAATTCTTATCTCATCTCAGGATAGTTTGGCAAGAGAGAAAGAGAGAGGGAAATGGAGAGGCCTGTAGTTTTTGTGGTGATGTTTACATAAAATAAAGTCCTGAAACCTGGTGAAAAACAGAACGATAAAAACCCACAGAGGCTCTGCTTCTCTCTCCACCTCCCCAGGCCTCAGCCCTAGGTCCTGCCTTCTCCCTTGACCTTCATTTCCCCCACTTCAGAGCTACCCTTCAACAGCATTTACGGGATGGATGGACACTTCCGATAACCTGCGTCTGCAGGTTTCTCCCAAATATCCATTTCTACCACTTCATTATGGAGTGTGAAAAGAGCCATTATTTACCTTCTATGAGTGGGTTTCTCCTTTCGCTACGAAATCTCAGTGAAAACGGAAGGGGGCGCCTAGGAGCACCTTCCTAATCCCAGGTTGGCCTTCCTTTGATTACTATGCTTGAAGATCCTCAGAACTCTTTTGGAAAAATGCTTGCTTTGGGAACAGAAAAATACGAGAAAAACTCTGAGATTCTATTTTGTTCTTCAGTGGAAAGGTAGCAAAAATTTCCACAGATACAGGCAGGTAAGCTCTAGGACCACTGAGGGTTAAAGAGTTACCGGGTTCTCTTCTTCAGACCCCCTAGCCTTCAGTGCTGCTCACGATGGCAATTTATTCTAATGTCTCTTAGTCACCAAAGGAGCAAACGCTCTTCGGATATAGAAGTGAAGGCAGGAAGTGTGGCTGTAAAACAATGCGACTGCCGCCTCAACAAGGAAACCTTTGTCATTTCCTCATAGCCTTACACAGAACAGATCACTGCTGTAGTAGTGATCAGAGACCACTAGGAGGCAGAAGAGGATAAAAGTTATCCGCAGAAGCCTCGTTAATGGAGAAGTCTCCCTTGTTCTCAAACTCTCTCCGTGTGAACTGTTTCAGGCTATCTCTTGAAGGACAAGTTTTACAGAAAATGGCAGTACATCTTTTGAGGCAGGAAGATAATCTTTTGGAAGGATTGTCTATGGTAGTGAGTTTCAAAGTATGGTCCCCAGATTCCTGGGAGCCTCTGAAACTCTTTTAAGGGGTCCAGGAAGTCAAAACTATTCCAGGATAAAAGTAAGATATTATTTGCCTTTTCCCTCTGGGTTGACATCTGTACCAATACCAATGGAACTAAAATGATGGTGGTTAAAACTGCTGGCACCAAACTGTAGTAGTCCTATTACTCACAACCGCAGACTTGCAGTGAAAAAAATGCTAGTTTCACAGGAATGGCCTTGATGAAGCACTAAAAATGAACTTTATTAAACCTCGACCATTTAATTCACATCCTTTTAATGTTCAGCATGACAAAAATGGGAATGCACATGGGGCAGTTCCGCTGCATGCTAAAGTAGGACGGTCATCTTTAGGAAAAGCACTTGTGTGAGCGAACCAGGTTCCCCTTTCCTTGGAATACCATTAAAAAACAAACAAACAAACTGGCAGACAAACTACAGTTTTCAGACTTGGGTTTTTTTGGCAGATAGTTTTCAAAAATAAAGTGAATGTATCCCTTTAAGGAAAAAAAAAAACAAAACTGACAGTATTTACTGCCAGTGATAAAATTGGAGCTTTCAAGAGAAAAATTAGAATTCTGGCAAACTTGAATCTGCCACAGTGAGGTTGACAGTCTCCATACTAAAAGACTTTGCATTAAGTCAGTGAACCACTATTTTACCCTATGCATGAGTAAAAGATCCAAATAGATCATTGGTTTTAATGTAACAACACAAAAAGTACAACAATAATATGACTTGAGATTCCATATTGTTACTTAATCTCTAAGACACTAGCATTTTGGTAGGTTGGTATAGTACAAAAGATATCCACAAGGGTTATCTGAAAAGGCTTTTAAAACACTCCTGCCTTTTCCAACTATTTATCTGTGTGAGGCTGGATTTTCATCATGTACTTCAACCAAAACAACACATCACAACAGACAAAGCAGAAGCGGATATGAAATTCCAGTTAACAACTAACTCTACCATGCTTTGAGTAAACACTCAAGGAAGTGTCTTGATTTGCTCCCTTGTCATTTAATTACTACAGGTAAACATGCCTGCCTCATTTGCCTACAAATGTCTTCTTTTGAAAACAAACAATTTGGACCAGGATAGTTTTACATGGCTACCTATACTTTGCTAATAGCAGTATAATGATATCACCTTATATTGTAAAATGCTTTATGGTTTTCTTTTTCCTTTTTTTGCTTGGCAGGCTCCTTTATTTTTTTTATTTTTTATTTTTAATAATTTTTTTTTATTTTTTAAAAGATACTTAGATTACATAAATGTTACACAAAAATTATAGGGATTCCCATAAGCCCCACCTCCCACACCTCCCACAACATCCCACATAAACATCCTTCATTAGAGTGGCACATCATCTGCAATAGATATACACATCTTGGGGCTTTGCCACTAAGCATGGAGCATAGTTCACATTGTAGACCACACTCTCTCCCACGCAGTTCTGCATGTTATATGATGATATAAAATGGCCTATATCTGTCATTGCAATGTCACTCAGGATAATTCCCAAGTCCCAAAAAAGCCCCTGTATTACAACTGCTTTTCCCTCTCCCTGCCCCCAAAGTGTCCAGTGGCCACTGGCTTCACATCTATGTTGTAATTTCTTCCATTGCTTGAATCACAATATGTCTATAACAGAATACCAGTAATTCCACTCTAGTCCATAGCTCTCCCCCCAATCCTGAGGAGTCTGGGATGGTGATGTCCACTCCACCTCCAAGTGAGAGGGGCCTTATATCCCAAGGATAAGATGGATGGATTATCCTGCCTGTAGCTGCAGACTCTCTCCATTCCCTGGGATGGCCTTTGTCCGATGGTTTTCAAATACTGTATAGTACACTCAAACACCCTAAGGAAAATGAGGTCAAGATGGGATTTACCCACAGTCATATAGTAAATAGTCTCACTAAAACTATGGCCTTATGATTGCAAGTCCTGTGCTGCCCCATTACACTGCTTACTGTGGAAATAAGTTCGCCACAGGCGGTTTGTTAGAGGAGTGAGAGAAGAAATTAATGAGGTTGATTAATTCTGCAATTGGTAAAGACCAAATCTGTCTCTCTTAGGACTGAAGAGAGTGGGATTCTTGTGTGTGGTAGGTGCTGGGTCTGAACTACATACAAACAATTCAGATTCTTTGTTCAAGGGATGTTTGTTGTTGAAATAGGAAAAAATTTTATTTGCTTCAGAATCAAAGGCAGTACTCCTTCCAGTTGAACCCTCAAGAGGGCGCCAGAGTTCTTAAACTCTCTGCCAAAGCCAGTGAAATGGCCTGACAAAGGGCACTGGGCACTGGGCTTCCTTTAAAATTGCTGTGTCTTCACTCTACCCATTTGTCATACCTTTGTTTCAAGAATAAACAGATAAACATGGAAGAATCAAGGGGAAGAAGCTATGTACACAGTCCAAATAATGATTTCTTTAGGAATTCAGAGTAGTTTATATATCCTTCCTACATGAATTTGATATGTCATTTATTCTGTTTTTCTCCCTTTTGTGGAAATTGGCAACTTTAATAATATGCAGATTTGTATAGACCCTCAGTTTTCAAAGTATTTTCATAATTTTCATTATATCCATTGAACCTCAGATAGAGACTTAGAGCTTTGAGAGAAACAGAGTAGGTGTTACTGGCCTGTGGTACCTTTGGCAAGCAGAATTGTTTGAGAATTATATGCAAGCTTATTCTGGACTGCCTGGGCAATGAGCTGTATTTCAACCCAATTTAATAACATTTTAAAAAATGTTTACTCTGAGCAAAGAACTCTGCTGGGGCTGTTATTTAGGAAATACCTAAGAGTTAATGCCCATGTTGACCCTTGAGTCCATAACTGTGAAAGTTATTCCATCACACTTATTTTATGGTCAGGGTCCCAGATTTTTGTTTTTTGTTGTGTTGGTTTTTTTGTTTGTTTTATCTCTTTACCCCTGCTGCCACCTAGCAGTGTTTCATATATAGTAGGTGTTCAAGAAATATATGTTTAGTTTAATTTTTACTGAGCATGATCTAAGGAATTAGCAAAAGAAACAGAATCCTCCTTACTTTTATCCATGATGCGTCATATGACGTAGAGAGAAACGTCATTCAGTATACATAGGAACATCCAAGGCAGAAACAAGAACCTCCAGGATATAACATATAGAATCATATACTGAATGTCAGCCCTTTAGAATTACTTCTAAATGCTCTTGGGCTTCCAAAGACAATGTTTACTCTGAGCAAAGAACTCTGCCAGGGCTGCAAATAACATCGGGCCTCTGACTTAGACGAATTTATAATCTAGTGGGAAGAAGCATATTCATAATTAACTATAGTATTACACCAGATGGAATATAATATTTGCTAGGAAAAAAAAACAAAACAAAACACCAGGTCCACGAGCACAGCATGTTGGTAATGTCAACAAGGAGGAGTGAAATGGATTTTCACATAGGAGGAGTAATAAAGGATTTGTGGAAGAAGTATCATCTGACCTGGGCCTCTAATGGTTTTACCTCTTAAAGATAAAAGGAAGAATCTTCTAGGCAGAGAAAAGCACATGGAAAAAGACACAGGTAAGCAAAGGGGCAGCTCCTTTTCCATGTGGACAGGGAGGGCACACGAGTGCAATGTGAGATGTGAAATGTCATTAGGGAGCAGCCCTGGCCGTGAACTAGAGTTTTGAGCTGGAAGAGACTAGAGCAGAGCTGTGCTGCAGAGGTTGCCATGGTAGGTATCTCTGTGAAGGACAGAGAAGGTGACTCTGGTAGGCAGTGATATGGAGGACAAATGGAAGGAATGAGAACGGGCCAGTGAGGAGGGGGAAACCAGTGAAGAAGACACCTCAGGAGCCGCCAGGAGTGAGGGAGTGGATTTTGGATCTTTTGTGTTAAACCTGGATTTGAATCTGGTTTAATTACTCTGTGACCTCAGGCAAATCACAACCCTCTTTGGACTTCAGTTTTCTCATCTGTGAGAGGGGAGGGTAGATGCTGGTTACACCTATCTAGCCCTAACATTCAGTGATTCTGAGGCTTTTTTCTTTACCAGCTGCTGTAAAATTCTGGATGGCTCAGGTCATCTTTTCATCCTTCAGGTTGGCTCAAATGAGTGTGTTTCTGCTTGCGATCACGTAGTGAAATACCGTGTGATTGAAGGACCCATTGAGCTGGTCATGGTTTGGGGGCAGGAGTGAGATGATGAAACGCTTGAGTTAGGACTTATTCAAACCTACCTTATTTAGATGTTATTTCAACTATACCAACTTTTCAAGCCTGGTTGATTTGTAACACAGAAAAATAATCTTTGCTGAGTTTAAAAACCTGGGGGAAGGAAAGAATGTTTCCAACTCTGAAAATGTAGTAGGTTACGAAGGCTACTTCTTTAAACACAGGGATTTGCATCAGGGGCAGGAGCCAGATTTCATGACTATAACTGGAAATCTTAGGGAACAGATGAATCACATAATACATCACTTCAACCAGAAAGCAAATGTATCCCACCATTAGAGTTTATTTCCAAATGCTTTGTGCAATCTAAGAGAGTTGGAGGAACCCTTAGACTCAGCCATGTGTGGGCTGTGATGGTCCAGCATAGACTGGCCAAAACAACAAACATTGCCTTTTGTTCTTTCCTGGGGGGGTGGGAAGGATATGTAAAACAATGCTCTGGCTATGGAGAAGATTCAAGGGAATAAAAATGAATCACCACCGGCCTCCAGGAAACACCAGGAGTTCTGTAAATGGAATGAAAAGTTCTATACCTTGGGCAGGAGAAGTGGGAATAAGGTGGGACAACAGCTGGTGGGGAAGATGGAGGCTGAGGAAAAGGAGTATTATCTAGAGAGACTCCAGCATGACTGAAACTCCCAACAATAGAGAAGGAACAAACCAAAAAGGATGTGAGCATTCTGCTGCCCTGAGTTTCAGAAAAAGATCTCTTTAGGGCTGGTTTCCTGTGGTGTCCCTTAGGGAGGTTTATTTCCTAAGCTGCCCTGGGTGATTTCCTCATAAGCTGCCCCAGCCCCCAGTATCCATCACGTGCGATGTCATCTGCATAAAAATGTGGAGAATGTGACCAACCATTCTCAAGTCCAAAAGGGCTCTGTGATTAGAAGGCTGCACGTGCAGCCTGCTACACAAAGCGCCTTCCACCAGCAGCCCCGGAGCACGAATTGCTGCCCTATGTAGGGGAGGAAGGAGGATCACAGGACATCTGCAGCCTTGTTCAGGTTCTGAACTGAGATTTGGGGGAATTTCAGGCACACTCTGATAGTTGCTGGGCCCTGAACTTGATTCTCTCTTGATTTATTTTGCTCTTTCAATCAATTACTTATTCTTATCCCTCGCCATTTATTTGGGTCTTCCTTAATGTTTCTAAATGAAGTCTTGCTTTTACCTTTTTTATTAAGGAAATTTTCAAACAGACAAAAATTAGAGAGGATAGTATGATGAACCCTACTGCTTGGCTTAAATATTTATCAATATTTTGCCAAAATTGTTTCCTTTGCTTTTTTTCCTCTAGAGTATATTAAAGTGAATCCCAAATATCCTATCATTTCTTCTGTAAAAACTTCAGAATATATTTCTAGCAGATAAGGATTGTTTAGAACATAATAATACTACTATAATAGCTAGCAAAATTAGTAACTCTTTATATCATATAATACCAAGTTGTTCCAATTTCTCCATTTATATAGAATGTCCTTTTTGGTTTTGGTTTGTTTCAGTTTGGATCTAAATAAGGTTCACACAAAACACACATTAATTTCTCTCTCTTTTTTTCCTGCCATTTATGTGTAGAAGAAATTGGATCATAGTAACTGTAGAATTTCCCATATTCTGGATTTGGTTTATTGCATCCTTGAAGCATTTGTTTAAAAAAAACATTTCTCCTAGTTCCTGCAATCCTGTAAACTAGTAGTTAGATCTAGAGACTTGATCAGATTTACATTAAATTTTTGAGAAGAATACTTCATGGGCATTGTTACATACCTCTTATCACATCAGGAAGCAAATACTGTTTGATTTCTCGCTTTTACAGATGTTAAGATAATCAATGTGTTCAAGTGTTGTCAACCTGATCCGTTCATTTATTGGTTTTAGCAATCATTGATGATTGATGCCTAGATCCATTATTTCATTAAAGATTGCAAATGGTGATGTTCTATCATTTCTTCTTTCCTTCATTAACTATTTCATTACACTGTAATACAATTTATACAGGAAATGCAAGAAAAATCCTTTCCTTTCATGTTTCAATTTCAGAATAATTGGTTGGTGCCCTAATAACCTCCAAAGGTGACTAAGGATCTTTTGTGTGGGCTGGGGAGGGCCATGATTGAACTCAGATTTTTCTATAGTTGATATGCTTCAATCCATTGCAGCAATTCTTTTCATTATCAAATTATTCCATCTTTGGCAAGCAGGGACCCCTTCAAGGTGGCTCCTGTATCCTTTTGACATGAACCTGTAACAACATGTCCCAGGATCACACTTTCACTAGCTCAAATCTGGAAGTAGTCATTTTTCTATGGAGTTCTAGTTCCTTTTAACTAGGAAATCATATTTAGAGACCATTATCTGGGTATGAGGGATATCCTTTGCCACTGGATTGTCATTGTTTGTGGTCTTTTTAGTGTAAACAAAGTCTGAAAATATGTTTTTGAAAAAGAGAAAAACTGAGTTCTTATTGATATTTCCAATTCAAATTTAAGATTATAGGGTTTTGACTTATTTAATTTAATATTTGCATCTCATTTCCTCTATGTGACAAATTTGGTTCTTATAATATTAACACAATTACTAATTAACTTTAGCTTACAACAATGTATAACAGCTTCTAAATAGCAGTGCCCATATTATTAATAATAAGACTACTGAATGTAGGTTAAGATTTCTTTGTATTTCTTCCTTGGAGGAAGAATATCTTCTCTTATGTCTCTAAGGATATTAATTATAGTTTTTTTGCACTGATGTTTTGTTTCATTCCCTTTATTCAGTTTTTCACTTTTCAGGCTATTTTAAATATTTGGTGCACCTTGGCTAGACTTTCAAATGTAAGAGATACTAAAATACCAGTATTACAAATAACAGTAGGATTACTGAAATAAGACCATAAAATCAAAGAAAAGCAAAAATCCTGCAATCTCAAATTTGAATAGGAAATATCTGCATGAATTCCTTTTTTTCCCTCTCATTTAATAAAATAAATGAATAATACATATTTCATTGTTCTGTCCCTTGAAAAGTTCTAGCAATGACATCTCAGTAGTTATAAGCACCAATAAGCACACAAATTGTGGTTTCTAAATACCACTCCCAACTTAAGGGAGCCAGGAAACTTTGGAAAAATGCCTGATTCCAAGTCTATGAGCAGGAAATTACAAGATGAGTCTGGGATATCTTTATGTGCCAAAGAAAAAACAAGGAACCCTTTAAAAACAAATGGGATCAATCATATCAAAAGAACAGAGCAAATCCTCAACAAAAAACTAGCTGATTGACCCCAAAGTTTCATTAAAAGAATTATACATCATGATCAAGTGGGATTTATCCCAGGTATGCAAAGGTGGGATTCAACATAAGAAAATCAATTAATGTAATATACCATATTAACAGAATGAAGGGGGAAAAATACGATCATCTCAATTAATGCAGAAAAGGCATTTGACAAGATCCAGCATCCTTTCCTGATAAAAACACTTAGAAGGATAGGAATAGAAGGAAAACTTCTTCAACATGATAAAGGGGATATATGAAAAACCTACAGCTACCATCAGACTTAAAATAGTGAAAGACTTGTTTCTCTAAGATCAGGAACAAGACAAGGATGCCCACTGTCATCACTGTTATTCAATATTGTACTAGAAGTTCTAGCCAGAGCAAGTAGGCAAGAAAAAGAAATGAAAGGCATCCAAATTAGAAAAGATGAAGTGAAAATTTCCTGATTTGCAGATGACATGATCCTATATAGAGAAAATCTTACAACATCTACAACAAAGGTACTAGAGCTAAGAAACAAATACAGCAAAGTGGTGGGGTACAAGATAATCAGTAGTGTTTATATACACTAGTAACAAACAATCTGAAGAGGAAATTAAGAAAAAACAATTCCATTTACAATAGCAGCTAAAAGAATCAAGTATCTAGGAATAAAGTTAGCCAAAGACTTAAAAAACTAGTATATGGAAAACTGCAAAACACTGCTGAAAGAAATCAAAGAAGACCTAAATAAATGAAAAAAAAAATTAAAAAAACATTCCATGTCCATGGATTGGAAGACTAAATATTTTTAAGATATCAACTCTATTCAAAGATATTTACAGATTCAACACAATTCAATCAAAATTCCTGCTTTTCCTGTATTTACTGTGTTTCATTCAGAGTAACTAAATAGTTGATGAAGGAAAGTTCTTTGTAGAATAATTCCAACCAGTAAACACAGAAGGAATGATGGAATTAGAAAGTCATCATCAGGGAAGCAGATGAGGCTCAAGTTGTTGGGCTCTCGTTTACCATATGGGAGACCCGGGTTTGATTCCCGGGGCCTCCTAGTGAAGGCAAGCTAGCCACTGTGCCAATGGCCTGCTTGGTGCAGTGAGCTGACAGCCCGCAGGGCTCAGTGAGTTGGCACAGCAAGATGATGCAACAAAGGGAGATAAACAGACACAGAAAAACGCACAGCAAATGGACAAAGCGAGCACAAGCAGCAAGGGGGGGGGAGGTAAATAAATAAATAAAATAAATCTTCAAAAAAGAAAGTCATCATCAATCCCTAATGAAATAATGGATCTAGACGACAATTATCAGTGACTGTTAGGACAATTAGGTTAAAAGTCAGTGGAGACTATTATAAGGGAAGTATTAAACTGTTATTATCTGAAATCACTGATCAGTCTTAATGCCATTAAAAATGGAATGACTAAACTATGTAATGATGTGATACAATAGGAAAAACACAGCACCACTTAGGAAATATTCTTGCCTAAAAATATTAAACTTGAAACTAAGAGGCCAATAGGTTTAATTAACAATTTAGAGGTAATAAGAGTAATAGACCATACCAAAGAACCGAGAGAGTCTACAACTGCAAGCAAGAGAGTCCCATCCTTTGGCCCTGTGACATCACAGCCCCCTCTCAATTAGAGGTGGAGTGAACATCACCATCCCAGAATCCTCAGGATTGGAGAATGAACTATGGACTAAAGTAGACTTACTGGTATTCTACTACAGACTTACTGTGATTCTAGCAATGGAAGAAATTATATCATTGGTATGAAGGCAGTAGAGGTTCTGAGGGTAGAGAGAGGGAAAACAGGTGTAATACAGGGGTGTTTTCAGGACTTAGGAATTGTCTTGAGTGATATTGCAATGACAGATACAGACCATTATATATCTTGCCATAACCTACAGAATTCAGTGGGAGAGAGAGTAAACTACAATGTAAACTTTAATCCACGCTTAGTGGCAATGCCCCAAAATGTGTTAATCAATTGCAATGAATATACCTCATTAATAAAGGATGTTGTTAATGTAGGAAAATGACGGAGGTGCGGGGAGCAGGGCATATGGGAATCCCGTATACATATATA
>JAQZBX010070997.1:0-15315 GCA_029593785.1 Cabassous unicinctus
TTTTCCAGCTCCGCCTCCTGGAAAGGGGACTGGGCCTAAGGACCGCGGCTTAGCAGAGGCATGTGGGGTGGGGCCCGGGAGCTGCCCCTGGGAGCGGGCCAGCAGTCCACGATGAGTTGTGCCCTAAGGAGCACCTGTGGGGTCGGGGATGGCTCCGAAGGGGGTAGCCCTCGGGTTCCTGGGGAGACAGCATAGGGCAGGGCAGGTGCTGAGAGAACTGCGTAGACCCCATCTGGCTTGGGCCAGCCTGGAGGGCACAGTGGTAGGGTGGCGTGGGGTCAGCCTGGCGGCCCCGAGGCGGGGTGGAGGTGGCAGTGGGGTGCTGGGCTCTGGGCAGGCTTCACTGTGAGTGGAGCCTTCCCAGGCCTTCGGGGGCCCTGCCTGGATGTCTGCCCCCCTGGCCGCTGGGCCTTCCTTCCCGGAGCTGGAGGTCCTGGCCAGCCTCTCATCCAGTCCAGCCAGGTCTGGCCTCGGGTCTAACCTTGCCCAGAGGGTGCCGCAGGGCAGCGGGGACAGTGCCACGTATGTTCTGGTGGCTTCCGCCACAAGCGGCTCGCCCTGGCTGGCAGGGCTCACCGGTCGGCAGAGACGAGTGGGGGAGAAAAGCTGCAGCAGGCCTTCGGTTTTTAACTCCTTAAAAATACTCTTTGGTTCCTTTTATTTTTTGAGGGATACATGAAAACGTGACTGTACAGGAAAGCGCCGCCAGGGCCCCTCCCAGGTACGGCGGTCTCCTCCCTGTGGGCGCAGGGCCGTCCTCTGCCCCATCTGCGCCAGTCCCCCCCTCTGTCCGTGCCGGCAGAGACCCTATTTGGCGGAGGAGATCGCGACGCTGTTCTCGACGCACAGGACGATGAAGGCGTTGCGGCAGCTCGCGGCCTTCTGCTCCAGCAGCCTGCCCGCCAGCAGGGAGGAGGCCTGGCCCGTGGCTGCCGCGTCCTCCGTGCGCCACGTCTCGCAGTAGCTCTCCGTCAGCCGGCGCCCGCTGGGGTCTGAGCCGTGCCATATGCTCTTCTGGGGCCTGCAAGATACACGTGGGTGGTCAGCCACACCAGCCCCCTCCTCCCGGGGCTGGACGCAGCCCTCTTCCCCGAGACCCCCAGTGCATCCCTGGGGCAGAAAAGGGCCACTCCCCAAAGGCAGAGGAGTTTGGGCTTGGGGGGCAGTGGGCGGAGCCAGTCACTGGCTGGAGGAGGGCTCAGCGCGGACGGGGGCCTGTCAGCAGCTCCCAGGCCCCCTGTTCGCTGCTCCTGGCACCTGCGGGGTTTCTGGCCTCTGGCCATCCAGAGTCCAAGCTTCCGCATCGCAGACAGGACGGCCCTTAGCAGTCTTCTTGGGGCCCCCACGGGTCCCGGATCCAAGCCCCTCCTGACACCCAGAACCACCCTTTTAGGAGTCACACTTCTGCACTTTCAGGCACACGTCTGCAGAAACCATGGGGTGAGCGTCCAGGCGCCTGTCCACGGGGGTGGGAACCATGATGCCGCTATGCGGCAGGTGGGCGGGCAAGGTCACTGCTACGGCCATGCCCTGCACGGGCCGGCTCCACCCTGCGTGGGGTGGGTGGCAGCCACCAGCGGGGGCCAGGCTGGACGGGGTGTGGGTGACTGGCCCCCGGAGGTTGCCTTTGTCTCTTTCTGCTTGTCTGATCTTGCAGTCCCTTGGGCGGTTGGCGCACACCATGCGAGGCTGCCACGTGGCACCTGCGTGGCTGGAGGCTTCTCTGCCCGGGTCTCGTAAGGACACAGAATGACGCCCCTCCCTGGCTGCTCTCTGCCGGTGGCCCGGTCGGGGTGGTGCTCGGTGGGGGCGGGGACTTACCAGGCGGGGTGCCGCAGGACGTCCCTGCCGTCGAAAGAGAGGATGCGGGCACCGGGTTGCAGCTGGCCCTGGGGGCTCGAGAACAGGGCCTCCCAGCTGTGGGACAGCACCTCGTCCTGCGGGCAGCAGAGGGTGCATGGGAGGGGCTCAGGCTGTGCTCCAGGAGGCACCGGGGTGCAGGGTGGGGTGAGCTCCATGCAGGGGCCACGTCCTTGAGGGATGTGGCCCCACGGCACTCACCAGGGTGGGGGGCAGCGACTGCACACCATCACCCTGCACCCCCAAGAAGCCTGTGGCAGGAGCTCACACCGAGACCCCTTGAGCTTGAGGCCACGCTTGGTTCAGGGGGACGCCCGTGTGGCCCCCTCAGCCACCCCTGCAGGCGCCCGCACTCGCCTTCAGGTTGACGATGGGCACGCTGGCGCGGTCGGCGCGGCGCACGATGCTGTAGAGGTCCTGCAGGCGTGACGAGAGGAAGGCACGGAAGGTGCCGGCGAGCCCCACGGCCCGCGCCTGCTGGAAGCACTGGAAGTCGGCGCCGCGGATGCCGCGCAGGCCGCCCGTGAGTGGGCTGTTGAGTGCCACCAGATGCAGCTGTGGGGACAGGCTCACATCATGCTCCTGAGCAGGTGGCGTCCCCGAGAGTCCGGACACCTGCCCTGCCTTGCCCACTGCTGCCAGCCCACTCTGCTGCAGCCCTAAGGGCCGGGCGTGTGGGACGGAGCAGTGGTTTCAGGCACCATTGCTGACAGGCCTGCCCAGAGTAGCAGCCAGGTGGGCCCCGGGCCCCGGGAGCAGAGGCAGTGCAGGGGGCGGGGACCCCAGAAGTAGCCCCACCCCGCTGCCTGTGCCCACCTGGCCGCAGCCCCCTCTAGAGAAGGCTCTCAAGGCACCTGTCCTCAGCTCTGCCACCTGCCACTGCCCGCTTCCTCCCGACGTGGCTGGCCCACCTTGGTGACGTTTACCTGGGGCGGAAGCTCCTCTGCACCCAGGCCCCTGCACCGAGCCGCAGGGCCCATGCGCCGCCCACCCCAGACCTTTCCCCACGCCCTGCAGGAGCACTCACCACAGGCTGGAAGTCCTGGTGGACGTGGGCGGGCGTGTCGTGTGCCGCCGGCCGGGGGTGCAGATAGGAGCTGTGGTGCGGGACCCCGGGGTAGAGCTGGGCGTCCGACAGGCGCGGGGGGCTGGCCAGGATGTCATCCGCTCGCCAGGGCCGTGCCGTGGAGTGGGGGTGCTCCCGGCGGGGGTAGGGGTTGCCCTCGTGCAGCTGCAGCACAGGGGGCTGCAGGGCGGCCACTTCGTTGTCCTGTGGACAGAGGGGCAGACCGGGCCTTGGGCAGAGCCTCACGGGGACGCTTCTTCACCTGTGCTCTGTTCTAGTCTTGGGGAGCTGGCCTTGTAGATGCTGAGCAGGGCTTCTCCCCTGGACCTGATGGAGCCCCTGCCACCCCCCATGGAGACCTGAGTGACCCTGCTCCCGACCAGGCCGGCCGCCCTCTGCCCAGGCACCCCCCCACTGGGGAGCCCTTGGGCCAACCGCCCCTCCCCTCCTCCCCTGGGCGCCCAAACACCCTGGGCCTTGCACGGCTGCCCCGTTCCCTGACAGCTCCTAGGCCTCTGCTCACGCCTCGCCGGGCCAGCGGCTTGCTGACCTCACGCCCCCCGACCCCACCCGCCCTTGGCTCTGTGGACTCTGCTTTTCACTGTAGAGCTGGACGCCTCTGAGAGCCAGAGAAGTAGCCTTGTGTTTGCCGCTGTTTCCCTGACGGGGTGTCTGCACCACAGGGGCAGGGGTTTTGTCTGTTTTATGCCGAGCCCCAGGACTACTTGTTGAATGGATGAGTGAGGGAATGTATGAATGGGGGGGCGGTCGTCAGCTTACACAGAACTTTGCACACACGGCCTGACCTGATACCTACCCTAAGCCATTTAAAAAAGGCCTGCAGCTGGGGGAACTGACATGTAGGAAAACTCAGATATTTCCTTCCACTCCTCAAGCCACCCATCCAGCAACCACCCATCCATCTACCCACCCACCATCCTCATCCACTGTCCACCCACTCATCTAGTATCCATCCACCCACCCATCCGTCCATCCACCACCCTCATCCATCCATCTATCGACCCACTCATCCAGTATCCACCAACCCACCCACCCACCCATGCAGCCAACCCCCACCCATCCACCATCCTTATCCTCCCGCCCACCCACACATCCTACCACCCACCCACTCAAGAGGCATCTATGCCCGTGCCTGACTGGAGGTCAGACAAAGACAAATGGAATGTGGATTTTGTCCTCAGGGGCTTCTAGTCTGGGGGGGTGATGAGCCACATACACCAGTGGGGAACCAGGCCAGCGTCAGTGGAGACTCGGGGACAGCCAGCTGGCGGGGGGGCCCTGCTGTGCCTGTGCACCCCACTCCAGCAGAGACTGATCTGCAGAGACTGGGCTCCAGGATGAAAGCACCCGGCATTCCCGCACGTCCTGGCCATCCACTGGGCCCTGGACGTGAGTCTCTAACAGTTACGGAAAAGAAAAGCACTCCTTACCGTCCCGCGTGGCAGAGGGATCCGGGCCTCCAGCTGGAAGAAAATGCCAGGATTATTTTGGGGCCTTCCAACCAGAACCAGCACCAAAACGCACCAGCACCTCCCGGCGCCATCCGCCTGCAGCGCCCACCCTGCCCTCCCAGTGCCATCCGCCTGCAGCGCCCGCCCTCCCCCCTCCCCCCACTCCTAGCCTCCAGCAGTGCCTGCACATAATGGATGCCCAGCTAATATCTGCTAAGAACCCGGAGCGTCCAGGGGTGTCTCCACGACCAGGGGCATCGGAGGGGCTGGAGAAGCCGCCATTCGCTCAGGGGCTGCCCAATGCAGAGCATCCACTCAGACCCCAGACTCAGGCAGAGGCCGTACGGGGCGCCCTGTTTCAGGCCCTGGGTGGGGGTGGGCTGCTTGTGGGGCCTCAGTCCTTGCACTCCAGGCTGTTTCTGGGGGAGCAGGAGCGGTCAGCCTCTCCCTCAAGAGGCCCAGGCGGACAGGGCGGCTGGCGTGTGTCCGAGGATCTGGGCCTTGGTGTGATGGACCTGAGACCCCGGCGCTCAGGCCAGATGCATGTGGGCTCCTCTCTGCTGCTGGGAGGCTGGGAGGCCAGGCTGGGCTTGTCTGCTGACATCTGAAGTTTGTGTGTGGCATGTGTGTGCACACGTGGCACGTGGCATTCTCGTGCTCAGGCGGGCGCACTTACCGCCTTGGCATAATTAAAGGCACGAGAGGCGCGGCGCTCGCCTCCCCTGGGCTGGGCCTGCTGGCACCGTGGGAGGGGCCCCGCCTCGCACAGTGGCGAGAGTCCGCGCGCTGCCCCGCACGCTCACTACTGGGTCTTCTCTCCTGACACCCGCGCAAGCGTGGGAAGGCACTGAGCGCCTTTTAGGGCTGTCCAGAGGACTCACCAGCACTTTCCGGAACCCGTTCCGGACGCGGACGTATAGCTCCTCCCTCTCGGCCACGAAGAGTAGCCAGCCCTCGGGCACCTCGTGGGCCTTGCTCAGCATGGCCTGGAACGTGGCCCAGATCCTCACCTGCTGGAGCCCCAAGCCGTGCGGGGGTGAGCGCACCCCTCTGCCCATGCACTCCCGGCGAGGGGCTGGGCGCGTCGGGGGGGTGGGCGGGGTGATGGGCACAGAGCTCCCAAGCTGGATCCCAGCAGGGCCCGGTGGTGGCAGAGCTGGCTGAGCCCACCCTTGGGGAAGGGTGAGGAGGGGTGAGGAGAGAGGGGCAGGAGGGGAGGAGGTGCCTGCGCTGGTGCTGGGCCGCCCCACCCCTGGGCATCCTGCATCACTGGGCCTGTGCACTGCGGGTGGGGTGGGGCAGGCAGTCCCCTGGGAGCTCTCAGCCGCCCCTCTGCCCTCTACCCTCCACCTTCTGCCCAGACCCACCCAACGACCTGGACGCTTACCCCCGAGGAGGCGCCCATGGTTCCAGGGGGGCCCGGGGGCCCAGGTGGGCCTGGGGGTCCTGGAACGCTGACAGCTACAAGAGAGAAGCTGGGGGTAGGGCACGAGGCCACACTGCAGGGAGGGGCCCGCTGGGCAAGCCCACCCCCTGCCCGACTTACTCTGCCTGTGGGGGCCAGGGAACGAAGGGGGTCCCGGTGGTCCTGGGGGGCCAGGGGGCCCGGGCGGCCCCTGGCGTCCTTCATAGCCGATGCCGGGGGGCCCCTGAGGCCCTGGGGGGCCACGCTGGCCCTGGATGCTCTCTCCCTTGGGACCCTAATGGTGAGCGACAAGCACAGAGGGTACACCCTGTGGCCTTGGCCCCGTTACCTCTTGCCCGTGGCTGCCCGGGCAGTGGCCTCAGCACCCCCAGCGGCTCCTCCCGGGGTGCAACCAGGCTCCTTTCCGCAGCCTTCAGCACGGACAGCCTCCCCGCCTGGGTGCAGCCAAGTCCTGCTCAGAGGCAGGGGGCCTGGAAGAGGCCGCAGCGTCCTGGGAGGGCGGCTGGGGGAGGCCAAGGGCACCCGTGGCTGTGCCCGCCCAGGGTGGGGTTGCTGCTCCGGGAGGGGGGTGGTCTCCAGCCAGGCTGGCCCTGCTCCGGGCCCCTGGGCCCAGCCCTGTGTGCGGGCGCCAGCATTGCTTACCGGGATCCCGGGGTAGCCGGGGGGCCCAGGGGGTCCGGGCACGCTGGAGCCGAAGAACCCGCCGCCCCCCGGCTCGCCCCTTTCCCCCTTCGGTCCCACGTTGCCTCGGTCTCCCTTCTCCCCCTGTGGGCAGAAATGCATGTGAAGCAGCCACC
Source organism: Cabassous unicinctus (assembly GCA_029593785.1). Classification (NCBI taxonomy): domain Eukaryota; kingdom Metazoa; phylum Chordata; class Mammalia; order Cingulata; family Chlamyphoridae; genus Cabassous; species Cabassous unicinctus. The sequence continues at coordinate 6,622 of JAQZBX010070997.1, forward strand.
TCTGCAGGGCAGGGCGGGGACCCAAAGCCTGTGGGGGAGGCCTCCCTGACCCCCCCACCAGCCAGAGGGCGGCTGGAAGCTTCTGGAACCCAGTCCGGCCAGGGTTCACCCTCCCAGCCTTGGGCTGTATCAACCACATGTTCCCTCTGCCTCGGGGTCCTCGCCCTCTGGGCTAGTGGCCCACGGAGGTGCATGGAGAAGCGCTATCCGTGGGGAAACGTGTGAGCAGGTGGGCTGGTGGCCCCTCAGCCCGAGACCCCAGGATGTCACCCACCTTCATTTCATCTCCCAAGGTCAGGAGGTCCAGGGGGAACTGCCCTGCAGGACGAGAGACAGAGTGAGACCCTCTGGCAGCAGACCCCCCTGCGTCTGCCCCTTCCCGCCTTCAGGGGCTTTGGGAGAAGCGCACCACGCGGCAGATGTGGGACTTCTCTGGGGGGAGCCCCCAGTGTCCCCCCCCAGTGCCCCCCACAGCACCTGCTGCCCCAGACCACCCTCCCCCTCCCCCAGCACCCCCTTTAGCACCCGCCCCGGCGCTGGGACCCCCGGCGCATGCTGAGCCACGCTCGTCTCGCTCCTGGTCTCAGGAAGCTCTGGCTCTGCCAGCGTGGGTTGTGGCTATGGCTGCCCCTGCCGGCACTCTACCCAGCCACGGAAGCGTCCTTTTCCACCCACAAACGCACTCCTTGTGGCGTCTCCTTTTTCATTTATCCACCTCGCTGGCCTCCACAAAGAGCCCACTTCTGGCTTCTTCAATCCTTTCTCTTAAAATGTGTATTCTATGTAAATATCTGTTCTTTAATATTTCTTTTCATTTGCTTTTTTTCAAGTCACATGTGCTGTTTACTTCCTAACTTCCTGAGCAGGGTGCTTAGAAATGTACATTATGTATATTGTAACAAAGAATTAAAAACCCTTTTCCCTTCCTGGTGGGAAGGTGACTTGGGTCAACCTTATCCCTCACTGTTGTCCTGGAAAACGGATGTAGGAGGAATGTCGGGTGCGGCCAGGCAGTGCAGACCGCGCTAGAGACGGCCCCTGCCCGGCCTGGGGGGCGGGCCGTGGACCCTGTCCCTGCTGGGGGCTGCAGCTTTGGGCGCATGGCCCTCTTTAAGGGGGTCCGGGGCCTTGTCCTGGGGCTGAGGCAAGATCATCGGCTCTGAGCCCAGGGGTCCCATGCCCACCTGGGCCCTGGCCGTCTCTTGTGAGGTCCCATGGGGGCTGGGGGCAGCCGTGGACAGCCGAGCGCCCTGCCGACGGGCAGCCCACCATGGCCTCGGGTGCCACCGCCCGCCGACCGGCAGGACGAGGGTGTAGCAGCGTCCTCACGTTTCGATGTGTCCGATTTTCATTACCACTCAGCTCTGGTCACTTTTTACTTTCTGTGTGACCTCTTCCTTGGCTCACGAGTTATCTGGGCGGGCACTGCCTACTGGGCATCTCTGGTTATTTCTTTGGTGCTGATTTCCTGCTAATTCCACTGTGGTCGGAGACATGTGCTTTGCATGACTTCGGTTCTTGGTCCGTTTGCCGAGTAGACTGTGCTGCGGGACAAGCTGTCAGCCCCACTGTCCCCCTCTGGGTCCCCGACTCTTCGTTTGTCCACTTGCCCTGTGAGCTCTGGAGAGCTGGGTTAGACATTTCCCCGCACTTACTGATCTGTGTGCTTCTCAGCCCAGCAGGTTTTGCTCTGCACAGGAATTTAGAGTTGGTGGATTTACGCTCATTATGAGCATTTCTTCGCTTCTAAAAGTGCTTCTTGCCTTGAGATTTGCTTTGTCCCCTTTCGCACGCACAGCCTGCCTGTGCAGCGTCTTTCTGAGCAGCGCCGCCTCCCTTTTGCGTCTTCAGCGTCTGCGTCCTTTCTTGAGGGCCTTTGGCAAACGCGTGAAAGTTTTGTCTTTATCCTGTTGGGGAATGTTTGTCTTGTAACAGGCTCATTGAATGCAGATACAAAGATGCATTTGGGTTTAAATCTGCTACGTGCCATCTGTCCCACGTGCCTTCTCCTCTACATTGCCATCAAGCTATTACTCTTCCATCCTTCCTTTCCATTAGATTATCCGTTGTGCATTCCTTTTCCACTCTTGGCTTCCCCGCGAGGTCACAACGTGCAGCCTTGACTTTAGTACACATTTCACCCCTTCAGACGGGGCTGGGGTCTCGGAGGCTTTGACTTCATTTGCCACCCTGGAAACACTGGCTCACTGTTTGCCGTGGCCTGAGTGGTGAGTTGCTTTCCTGTTGTCCTTCCCGTGTCTCTGCATCACTTCCTCTCTCCGAGGGGCCCTCCACTGTGCGCTGAGGGCGGGTGCAGTGAGGAAGGGTCCCTGGCTTTGTCATCTTCATTCCGCAGGGCTCTTGCTGGCTGAGGACTCTGGGTCAGCGTTACTCTTTCAGCATTGTGAAATCTCATCCTGTCTCTGGCCTCTCTGTTTTTGTTGAGAGGCCTCTGGCTGTCTAATTATAAAACACTTTCTGAATCTGTGAGTTGATATCTCTCGTAAGTTTTTGAAAATTGTTGGCCATTCTGTCTTCAACTGCTGTCCCCTCTCTCTGGCTGCCCCCACACCCTGCTCTGTCCCTTTTCCCTCCAGGCTCTAGCTTGGCTGCACATTCTATGCTGACCTCTCCCATTGGCTGTCTCATCTGCCCTGAAACTTGTACCCAGTGTGCTTAATTTCAATTGTTGCATTTTTATGTTCTGGAGTTAAGCCTGAGTCTCTTTAAATAGCTTCCAGTTCTCTCATTTATTTTTGGACATCATCAGAGTTGAAGTCCGAGCCTGGTAGCACCATCTGCTGGGTCTCCCGTGGGTCTGTTTTATCGTCTGTTTTTTCTCTTGTTTTCTGGTTAGATCTGGTCGTGTGGCTTGCCTGGTTGCTCCTTATCACATTAGGCTTTGTGTTTGGAGTCACAGAAAGAATCCATGGCTCCTCTGGACCTTTGCTTTTGCTTCTGGCAGGCCGTGAGGACTAATGCAATCTGGATTTTCGTGTCTACCTGGCCTTGTCTGTTTCTGACTCGCCCTCACCCTAGGATGTGGCCCCAGAAGTGCCCCTGGAGGCTGGCGAGCTGATGACCCCCCTCAGAACCAGCCGGGCTGCTGGAAGCCGTGTTAGAGGACCCCCCTCCCCAAGCAGCAGCCGACACGGACTCTCTCCTCACACGTGGTCTCGGGTGAGGTCCCCGCAGGGGAAGGTGGCCTCCAGTGTCCCCCCAGATGCAGTGGGGTGCTGGGGCTCCTCTGGGCACACATTGGGCCCCCACCCTGGGCTGCAGAGGGAGGATCACCCACCCCCAGAGCTCCTCACCTGGCGGCCCAGGCGGGCCCACGTCTCCTTTGTCGCCCTTGGGTCCAGAAGGCCCCTGGTGTCCTGGGGGAGCAGAGACCCCGTGTGCTTACCCGATGTCCCGGCCCTCTCTGCCCACACCCACAGACCCGCGGTGCCCCATGCGTGGATCTGAAGGCAGGTCGGGGCCAGTCCGGGCTGTGCAGGGGATGTCGGGGTCTGCAGGCCTCATGGCAAGAGTGCAGGCCAGCAGGGGCACACACCCACCCACCCAGGGCCGCCTGCCTGTCTGTCTGTCTGTCGGTGCTCTCAGAGGGCTGTGCAGGAAGTGGGGTGGGGGATTCACGGCCCATAGGTCTGCTCTGTGGAGAAGTGCGGGGGAGGCCGGTGTTCCCAGACAGCAAGGGGGGCTGTTTCTGACCCGGCTTCGGGCAGGGAAGTGAAAGGTCCACTGAGTGTCAGCCTGTCCCCAGGCTGCCTACAGGGCAGGAGCCGTGGTCAGTCGGGGTTGGGAGTGGGGGTCGAGGGGCTGGGACCTGCCCGGACTTTCCGACCAGGTGTCCTTACCTGGCAGTCCTGGAGGCCCAGGGCGGCTGGACTCCACAAATGCCTGCAAAGCACGGGCCCGTGCCGTTCACTGAGGGGCCGCCACCCACCACATTCCTGTACCTGAGGCTGCCCTCGGTGCCACCAGGGGCCACCGGAAGTGGGGGAGGCATGCAGGACCTCCCTGAGCCTCCGTTTCTGCTCTGTACCGCGAGGTGCCGCCCGCCTCCCAGACCCAGGGGCTCCCAGACCTAGGAAAGCCCTAACTTCCCAGCCCTTCACTGCCCTCATGGGACCTGCCCACCAGGTGCGGCCGCCCAGATGGGTGGGCCTGGGTCTGCAGGCACTGGGGGCCCACACACCTGCTGGGCGCCGGCCTCATGCCCGCACCTCCCACCCCAGCGGTGCCAACGCGGAGGCAGAGGGCAGAGGCCGGCCCCGCCTGGGCACTTCCTGAGGTCAGTGTGAGAGGAAGGAGCAGGGCAGCTCCTCCACGGGGCCTCTGTAAGGACCGGCCGGAGCAGCCACAGGTAAGGGCAGGGGGCAGCAGGGATGAGGGGGTGGGGCGGCGACTCACGTTGCCATCGTAGACTGGAGTCCCAGGAGGGCCTCGGGGCCCTGGTGGCCCCGGGGGGCCAGGCGGACACTGTGGGGGGACAGAAAGGATGGCTCGGGCCACGTCCACGCCAGGTCCCCAACCCTGACGAGGACGACAGAGCCTCCAACAATCATGGTCTTCGGGAAATCGAGCAAGTCTGACAAGGTGCAATCGCGGCTACGCCGGGCTTTGCGTGACCTTGAATTCCCTAAGGATGGGGAATTGGCCTCTTCATGTTTCTAAATCAGAGTCTTGTTCAAAAACGCCATCGCGTGGCTATGTGAGATCGTCTGCATCGTAGCGAGCTGGGCTGGAACTTGTAACTCGTCAGCTGTGTGCTTATTGACTACAAACTCTGGGCGACGCTCAGCCGCAGTTTGGAGTTAAAAAGTTAACTCCTGGGGCAAGTGCTAAGAGGTCTTCAGTTCTGTGTGTGAATTTAATTTAATTTTCATTTATTTACTTATCAAGGAGCGAGGACAAAGAACGCTAGAAGTACTTATCCTAGAAGTAGCATGTTTACTCAAAGTAATAAGCTATGGGATTTGAAGATGCTCAAGAGTGAGACCAGGTCCCAGGTGTGAAACGTGCTTTTTGTGCCCTCCTGGGAGGGCCTTGCCAGATGCCCAGGATGAGGCCCGACAGGCGGGCAGCACTGGACACACGCCCATCCTGTGAAAGCTGCTAGGGGAACTGGAGGCCACTCTCCAGGGCCCCAGGCTCCTTTCAGCGACCCCCTGTCTGACTGTCCTAGGGTAACTTCTCAAGCACTGTCTGACTGAGGTCAGCCTAGGAAGGGAGTCGTTAGTAAAAAGGTGGGTCTCAGGCCAACATGAAAATGCAAAGGAGGCTCATCCCACTTCCATCAAGACACCTGATGGGGGTTAGTGAACAGGCTTCCTGCTGACTGCCTCTACCGACAAGCTATAGACATTCCTAACGAGAAAAGCAATTTAATCTGCTTTAGCAGCCAAAAGTGCTGATAAAGCACATCTACAAAAACCCCACAGCTAACATCATGCTTAATGGAGAGAAACCAGATACTTCCCCCTAAGATCAGGGACAAGGAACGGACAGCCCCTCTCACCACTTTTATTCTGCATTGTACTAGAAGTCCTAACCAATGCAATAAGACAAGAAAAGAGAAATTAGAATGTGTATTGCTTGGAGGGAAAAAATAAAACTCTTTGTAGAAAATCCCAAAAAATCAACAAAAAGTTCCTGGAGCTAATAAGCAATTCTAGCAAGGTTGTGAAAGATACAAGGCTGAAAAATAAAAGGCAATTGCTTCCCTATATGCCAGCAATGAACACTTGGAATTTGAAATTAAAAACAATACCATTTATATCAGCATCAAAATGACAATACTTGGGTATAGATCCAACAAAATACATACAAGGTCAACATGAGGAAAACTATAAAACCCCAATCAGAGAAATTGAAGAAGACCTAAATAAACAAAGAGATATTCCATGTTCACAGAGACGAAGACTCAATAAGATGTCATTTCTTCTCAAATTGACCTATAGATTCACACAATCTCAGTCAAAACCCTAGCCAGTTATTTTGGGGACAGACTTACTCTGAAGACCATATGGAAAGGCAAAGACCTGACAAAGCTGAAGGACTGGCCCTTTGTGACTTCAAGGCTTAAAATAAATCTTCAGGGATCCAGAGAGTGTGGGACTGGCCAATAGTAAAGTAGGTCCATGGGCAGAAGAGACCCACATAAACAGAGCCAAATGGTCTCTAACGAAACAACAGCCAATTCTGTGGAGAAAAGACAGCCTTTTCGAAAAATGGTGCTGGAACGACTGCTCAAAAACGTGAACGTAGACACCTTTCACCTTTCACAAAAATCAACTCTGGATGGGTCATAGAGCTAAATACAATCAAAACCAGAAAACTTCTGGAAGATAGCAGAGGAGGAAAGCTAAGTTACCCCAGGTTGGCGGTAAGTGGCGATGATCAGAAAATAACATGATCAAGAAATGAAAAGTGAGCATTGCCTGGAGTATTTCCTTGGGGACAACCACGTCCTCCTGCCCAGGCCAGGACCTGCGTGTGCCCAGGGCGCCTGGAGGGCTGGGGCGTGACGGCCCTGTGGGAAGGGGACAGACTGAGGCAAGTAGGGCAGGGGTGGGGGCAGGGGCAGGAGCCTCAGGGCCCAGTGGATGCAGGACCTGCTCCACGGGGCTGCTGGCGCTTCCAGAAGCCAAGCTCCTAAGCCTTGGTCACGGGCGTCTTAAGTACGAAACCATTAAAAATGGTCCCACCCTATGGCACTATTGAAGAAAAACCCTTGGCTCAAGAACAACAATTGCTGTAAGAGCTGGGCGAAGGGTGTGCTGTGGGCGCCCACTCTGGGTGCCCTGACTGAGCACCGCCCCCACGGCCCCCGCCGCTGCTCCCCAGACACTTACCCTCGTGCCGAGGCCAATGCTGGGGTCTCCAGGCTCCCCCTTCTCCCCTTTCAGTCCGTTCATGCCCGGGCGACCCTGTGGCGCAGTGGGTGGGGGTGCCTGATCAGCCCCACATCCCCGCAGAGGAGGCTGCGCCCTGCCCATCACCAGCCTCGGCCCACCCCAGTTTCAGCACCCTGGCTGGCCGACCCCGCAGCATGGGGCCTGCGCCCTCTGTCCCCACCCAGGGCCTGAAGGTGTTGGCTTGGCTTCCAGGGGGAGGTGCAGACAGTCAATCCCACAGGCCCACCCGGTTTGGGGTGAGGGTCCAGTGTCCTCTCCGCTCCAGGTCGTCATCCCCCCGGGCTGGGGCTGCAGGCCACCAGCCCTGAGCTGCGGCCCTGACCCACAGAAAGGCTGACCGCAGACCCCAGGCTCCTTACCGGCCGTCCAGGGAAGCCGATCTCCCCCTTGTGCCCGGGACGGCCATATGGACCCTGCAGGCAAACAAGCATCCGTGTCACAGAAGAGCCTGATTCAGGTGAGCAAAGGCCAGAGGCCACAGCGGGCGGGGCCCCTGCACCCGAGGCCGGGAGCTGGCCACACTGCGGTCGTCCCAGGTGCCGCGCCCGCTTGGAGCCGCTGGCTGGCTGTGGCCTCCCCACTGCATCTGCGGCCCCACGGCCAATGGCGCTTCCTGCGTGAGGGCTACGTGCGCCCCCAAGGAGCGCAGCTTGGCGTTGCCAGCACAAGGCACCTACGCACGGGATTACCCGTGCGTGCGTTCTGCCTGTCCACGAGGGACCACAGCTCCAGGTGGACACGGTTGTGGGTGAGCAAGGACAGGGCAGGACAGAGCCTGGGGGCTGCCATGTGGCCACAATGGAGGGGGCTGAGGGAAGAAGGTTCTGGAACGCGCTCCAGGGCCACCCCGACCCGCTCCACACGCCCGTATCCAGAGCCCGCTCAACTCGGCGCCGGCTGCCTCTATGGCTCCCTGTGGCCTGTTCCTGCTGGCTGCGACGGAAGCCGTGGCCACACGCCAGCTCTGTGGCCAGCGCCAGCTGACCAGCGTCTTCAACCCAGTCTGTGTGTCCTTCAGACACCCCAGTGCACGCCAAGAATACTCACGGGGGGTCCTCGGAAGCCCGGCTCACCCTGCAGAGGACCAGAACGCTGCATCAGTATGGTGGGTCAAGCGCCACCCCCAGTGGTCCCAAGCGGCCCCACCTACCTGCCTGGCCCTGGGACGGCTCCCCCTGTGGCTTCCGCCCCCCTGCCTGCCCGACCCTCTGTTAGGGCTGAGCTGCTGACCCCACCGTGGATGAGAGGAAGGCCCACGGGGAGAAGGTTCTGGGCTGGGGTTTGTCCTGGCTGGTGCATCACTGGGGTGCCTTCTGGGGCCCTGCCCGGCATGTGGAGTGGACACGGGCCAGGCACCCTCCCTGACCCCCCAGGGCCTGGGCTGTGCGGCCACCTGCCCAGGTGGGGGCGGGACCTGGGCTCAGGACAAGGGGGAGAGCCAGGAGAGCTCTTCTGCCACAGAAAGTTTCAGAACCCTGCAGGGGACCACTCTGGCCAGGACACGGCCCCGAGGCAAGGCCGTACAGCCCTCACCTTGGCTCCTTTCTGGGCAGGGCCCAGGACTCTGCCATCGGGGCCGCGCGTGGCTCCTGGCTCGCCTTTCTCTCCCTGGAACAGCAAAGCCTGCCAGTCAGTGCCACGAGCTTCGTGCAGCATGCCGCACCCAGCACGGCGCCCAGCGTGGTCCCTTCCTGGGGGCCCCTGGGTCCCTGCGCCTGCTGCAATCGGAGTTGGTGGCCAGTGACCCTCACCGGGTCACGGGGCAGGGAAC
>JAQZBX010070998.1:0-15315 GCA_029593785.1 Cabassous unicinctus
TCTTTTAACAATGAGTTGTAGTTTTCTGAATACAAATGCTTTACATTGTTGGTTAAGTTTATTCCTGAATATTTGGATTTTATGTGTCATATTTTATTTTCACCACTCTTTTACACTTTTAGTTACTTTTATTGATATAATCCTCATTTCTAGACTCTCTTCCAGGCCTCTCTCTCCTGTCTTTTCTTTTCAGGCTGTAGCACACCCTCTAGTATTTCCTGCACAGCTGGTCTCTTGGTTACAAACTCTCAGTTTCTGTTTATCTGTGAATATTCTAAACTTGCCCTTGTTTTTGAAAGACAATCTTGCCGGGTATAAGATTCTTGGCTGGAAGTTTTTCTCATGCAGTATCTTAAGTGTATCATCTCACTGTCTTCTTGCCTCCATTGTTTCTGGTGAGAAATCCGCACTTAATCTTATTGGGTATCCATTTACATTATGCATTGCTTTTCTCTTGCTGCTCTCAGAATTCTCTTTTTTTTTTGCATTTGACATTCTGATTAGCATGTGCCTCGGAGTTGGTCTATTCGGATTTATTCAGATGGGAGCACGTTGTGCTTCTTGGACGTGGATATCTATGCCCTTCAATAGGGTTGGGAAATTTTCTACCATTATTTCTTCACATATTCCTTCTGCGCCTTTTTCGTTCTCTTCTCCTGGGACACCCATTGACACGTATGTTTGTACATCTCTTGCTGTTGTTTAGTTCCCTGAGAACTTGTTCAAGTTTTTCCAATCTTTTCTTCATCTGTTCTTCTGTATGTTCACTATCAGAGGCCATGTCTTCACGCTCACTAATCCTTTCTTCTGCCTCCTCAAATCTGCTATTTTATGATTCCAGTGTATTTTTAATTTCATTTATTGCACCTTTCATTCCCATAAGATCTGTTATTTTTCTATGTATGCTTTCAAATTCTTCTTTGTGCTCATCCAATGTCTTCTTAATATCCTTAATCTCTTTAGCCACCTCATTGAATTTATTGAGGAGATTTGTTTGAACATCTATGAAGAGTGGTCTCAACTCCTTTATGTCCGCTGGAGGCTTATCTTGTTCCTTTAACTGGGCCATATCTTCCTGTTTCTTGGTGTGGATTGTAATTTTTTGTTGGTTTCTTGGCTTCTGGCTTACTAGAGTATTCTGGGTGCAGTTTTTCTCTTTTTTAGGGCTTCGTGCCCTTTCTCCCTTGCTGGTGGTATAGTAGGAGTCAAGGAGGTAGTTGGTGCTTGTAGCAGTTTGGCATTATTTATAAATTCCAAGAATAGATATTGGATGATGCTAGTAAACTGGTCTGTTCCTCTGGGCGTGATTAAATTATGATTAGGGCTTTGACTGGGCCACGTCAGTAGGACGTTCGGTCCCCACCCCTTGGTGGGTGGGCACTCGGAGATAAAACTGCACGGTAGAGCAGTTTTGAGTTGGAGTTCTGAAGCTGAGTTTTAATGCTGGAGCCTGGGGAAGCAAGCACGCAGAGGAGCTTGGTGTGAGGAAGGAGAGAGGGCCCAGGGAAGAGAAGAGCTGTTCGTCTGATAGTCTACAGCTGGCCTTGTGGAGAGAAGCGCGCCTATGTCAGCAGCCGTCTGCTCCAACACGTGGCCATAGACTTTGGTGAGGGAAGTAACTTATGCTTTATGGCCTGGTAACTGTAAGCCTCTACCCTAAATAAATACCCTTTTGTAAATGTCAACATGTTTCTTGTATTTTGCATCAGCACCCCTTTGACTGACTAATACAGTGTTCTAAGCTGTGGAGGCTCAAGCTGCCCTCGTTGCCCCAGGGACCAGTGAAGCTTCTCCCAACTCTCTCCATGTGCAGAATTCCCGAACAACACCCCTCTATCAACACACCACACCATGGTGGAACATTTGTTACAGATTATGAGATAATATCATCAGATTATTACCAGTCCATAGTGTACATTTTGGGGTAGGGACAGAGCCAGAGCCACAGCCATGTGGAATAATCCAAGTCGTGCAGGCCTAGACTGTAGTTGCCCAGAGAGACTGATGAAGCTTCAAGCCCCTTCCTCCCCTGCCTGGGGCGGGGGTGGAGCTGCAGGTGTGGGCAGCAGTCTATGCCGTGCGGGTCCACAATGACAGCAGTTGCCCCGGTAGACTTCCGACTCTTCAGTCTGTGCCAGCTGAATGTACCTGCAGTTACCCGGAGGGCCTGGTGCAGGGCCCCCCAGCTTCCTGCCTGCCAGAGGTGGCCCTGAAGCCTAGGCTAGGGCTTCAGGCCGATCTGGGTGAAAGACACTGGTCTCTGCCATCACTGTGATTTTCAGTGAGCCTGTTTATTAGTCAGGGTTCTCTAGGGAAACAGAATCAACAGGAGATGTCTGTCAATAATACGAGATTTTGTAAGTCTCTCTCACATGACCGTGGGGATGCACAAGTCCAGGTTCCTCAGGCAGGCTGCAAACCAAGTCCAGTGACGGTCCTTGATGAGTTTCCGGGAGAAGTTGGCTGTCCAAAGACGAGCTGGGAAATTCTCTCTGAATGTTGAAATCACTTCCCCTTTTAAAGTATTCAACTGATTGGATAAAAGCATCATCCATTGCTGACGGCAATCTCCCTGATTGATGCGGATGTAATCAGCCATCCACGCAGTAAACTCACTGGTGACCAAAGTCCATAAATGTTCTTGTATTACAGTTAGCCCAGTTCTTGCTGGACCAAACACCTGGACACAGTTACCTGGCTGAGTTGATACATAGCCTAACCATCACAGCCTGGCTTCCCCTCATGCTGGGGGTGGAGTCAAAATAGCGGCTACTGGCCTCTTTCCGACTTGGACGCGTTGAAACTTCAGCTGTTCTTAGGATTATACTTTAGCCAGCTGAATTTACTAATCAGTAGCTGAAGTTGGTGCCCAACCGTCTCTTCTTCCCCCATTTTTGGGAAGTGGAGCTTCCAGTTCCAGCTGCGGAACAGCTCCCGAGGTGGCTTGTGCCTCTGGTGGAGAATGGGCACCGGCCTCCGGGGCGTGGAGGGCTCCATTCATGAGTCTTCTCTGCAGATGGGCATCTCCTCCTTCCATTCCTTCAAGGATGCTGTAGGATGCTCTTCTGGTCTCCTGGGGCCCCCTAACAGGTCCTTTAGTTAGCTCTGGGTGATCACTAACTGCCCTGAAGCACGAGCTGACTCCAGGAGCGCCTCACTCTGCCGCCATCTTGCTGGTTGTCCCCCTCCTTGCCGACTTTTAATGTTCCCACAGAACTTAATAAAAGCTCTTCTTTCTTAATCTTCTGGTTTGTTACCTAAAAGGCCCTGCTCTTGCATAGCTCATCAGCGGAATGAGGTACATTATTTTTTTTTTAACCACATCCCTGTCTTTGAGAGGTGAACATGTTCAAAAAGCAGCAACCATTTCAGCAGTTGAAGTTTATTTACAAAGTGGTAAAAGTGTAAACGAGGATTTAATTTGGATATTAGGGAAAAAATACACATGGAGCATTTCTGGCTTCTGCCTATGTTCCATTGGGGTTTTGAAGTGGAAGGTTTGTGTGCGGAGATTCTTGAATGTATCTCCAAGGTTGAAGGACGTCAAAGGTTACTTGACTACTGACTGTGAGTGCGGGCAGGTGAGAGTCAGAAATGCAGAGGGCCTGGGTGGAGCACGGCCGCCTTGCCGCAGTGCCTGGTGTCTAAAGCACGTGCAGCAACGAGACGGCAGCAGCAGCGTGGCAGCCCCTTTGCGACGAGGTGCACTGCGAGCCGTGCCCAGCCGGACCGCACCCGGTGGGTTAGCCCGTGTCCGTGGTCGCGCCCTCTTGGCTCCGACTCGTGAGCTGTTCTCTCTGCGAACACACGGCACATTGGAAAGAGAGCAGCTTCTCGGGGCAATCCCTTTACCAAGACAAAATTGGGTCAGAAATTCCAGCCACAATGGGAAAAGGGCATAGGGATCTGCGCCGCTTGTGGAATTCCTCAGCGTGAGCAGCTTGAGTTCACTGAGTTGGATGCATGGACTCAGGTTTACAGTGTGCGTGCGCCGATTTGCAGCCCTGCAGGTTAGCAGGAGCACGTGTGCGTTTTCTCCAGTCTCAGAGGTCGCTGTGGGCGTACAGGTAGCAGAATTCCCCCACCTTGACGCACTGCCGCCAAGTGGTTTCAAAGAGGGGCTGGGCCGCTTTTCCAAGAACCCCCCGAATCCTGAGACAAGTGCTCCAGGGTCCAGTCTGGCCAACACCGACCTGGACAGAGCTCCCTGTGCGAGGAGGCTGGCCGAGCGCGTGGCGGCGAGGGCCCTGTGGGAAGCCACTCGTGCTCTAACGCACGCAGGATGCTGTCCATGTTAAGATGGTGAGGTGCATGTCCTGTGACTCTTAACTCAGTAAAAAAGATAGGTGTGTAGACACCAGAATCGTTTGTATGTTCCCCACTTTGCAGGCGAGCACAGCGAGACTCAGAATGTTCTGTGATTTGTGAAGTCAGAATCCATATATCTGTTTTCAGAAATCCATGCTGCCTGTGGAGTGAGTTAATCTTTTAACTTCCTTTTGCTAACCCAGCCAGCCTCTCCTGTCCCATTTCACTGGGATGGAGAGACCCCAGGGCTCCGCCCTCGTCTCACTGTTCCGTGGGTGGTGGTGGCAGGGAGGGGGGAGGCGACAGGAGCCCCGGGCTGCCAGGCACGAAGGAGATGCCAGGGGCACACGGCGATGGCGAACGCGTGCTGCGCACACTCACCAGTCCTTAAAGAAATTGCTGAGCATGCACCCACGCCTGCCACACGGGGAGGGGTTTGTTAGCTCTGTGAAAGCCTCAGCAGTGCCACCCAGCCCTGCCCTGCCCCACTCGTTTTAATTTATTTTATTTTATTCTTTTTAGGAGGCACTGGGGATGGAACCAGGGACTCTGGTACATGGGAAGCAGGCGCTCAACCACTGAGCCACACCCACTCCCCTTGTAGGCCACTCTTAGTGCTGTTTGTTTCCAAATTCGCAGATGGTTCAGCCTGACGGAGAACCATGCGTGTAACTTTGAACAGCAGAAACGTCTGTTTACTTGAACTTGATGTGTGCAATAGAAATCATTCTGTTCCACAACCTCGGAAATTATTCTGATGCTCAGCCCCTGGCCTGTGAAAAAGACAGATGTGGCTATAAGTCGTCATTTTGCCAGGTTTGGCGACCTTTTCTGGTGGGCCGAGGGCTCAGTAGGTAAAGCCTCTTGTGTGGACGGCTCATCCTCAGCGCGGGTCAGGAGGCACGCAGACCCTTGCTCCCTGTGATTAGCCTCTTGCTCCCTGTGATTAGCCTCTTGGGACTGAACCGCGGTGCACACAGACGGCCTCTGCAGAAAGGAGCAAGTGGTCTGGGGGCGGCGCCTCCCCGAGGTTGCGTGCTGCGGGGTTCTGAGTGGCGATCTGCGCCTTCTCCATGGCAGGTTGATAGCATCGTTCGCCTCCTGGCCTTTAAATCTGACTCATTTCTCTGTCGGTTTAAAGGAAACCCACACCTCTTCACCGAGACCAGCGAGGCTGCTAAACGGTCTCCGTCCTGGCTCCTCGCTGGAGCCTGGCTGCCTTGGCCCTCCCTGGGGGAGCAGACCAGCTGCTGGCAGGTGGTGGCCGAGGACCTGCTGGCTGGGAGCTGACACCCCGGCTTTGTTTCCTGGTTTCCACTAAATCATCTGCCCGTGGCAGAACTGAAATCCACCAATACCGTAAATGAGATGACATGAGAATGAAGAGCCTCTGCTGTGTGACGCGTGTGGAGGCGGCCGGCAGGGCCCGGCGAGGGCCTGGGCTCGCTTCCAGCTCTGCTGCTTGCTGACTGTGGTCCTCTGCACCTCTGTTGCCTCCACTGTATGGTGAGAGGGGAAGCCCAGCTTCCAGCTCGGTAGCAAGTATTCTAAACAGCGGGACAAGAGGCTCTTACGGCATCAGATTGGGCTCTTGAAGTCCTCACACACACAGCGAGGCGCGGGAGGAGGCTCAGAAGTGAGCAGCCCGTGGGGTGTGGCGCCGTCGTTTGACCCTCCTCCCACGGGCACGTACCGGCCCCTGCGGCAGGAAAGGTCAAGGGTCGCGATGGTCGGCTTTACGTGTCAGTTTAGCTGGGTTATCGGGCCCAGCTGTTCGGCCAAACACCAGCCTAGATGTTGCTGTGGGGGTGTTCTGTAGTTGGATTAGCACCTGCCGCCAGGTGACTTTAGGTCAAGGAGGTCACCCTCAACCATGGGGGAGGCCTCGGAAGGCAAAGAGCTGACCACCTCGGAAGGTCAGGCCCTGGACCTCGACATCATTCTCACCAGCTTTTCTAGCCGGGGCCTGCGCTGTGGAATCTGGGCTTGCGCGCCCCACAACCCATGAGCCAGTTCCCTGTGAGAAAGTCTCTGCGAGTGTGTAACACACTCCCAGGTAACAGGTTGGTTCTGGTTCTCTGGAGAACTCCTGACTAATAACAGCCCTCATCATGTTTGTTTTTTTGTTTTTTTGTTTTTGTTTTTGTTTTTTTGGTTGTTTTTTTTTACCGGGAGGTCCCAGGGATCGATCCCGTGTCCCTCCATATGGGAGACGGATGCCCATCCGTTTGAGCCATCCGTCTCCCCCTCATCATGTTTTTTGCCTTATTACGAAGCTTTCTTTCATCTCTCACCAAGTCTGATTCAATTCACTGTAAAAAGAACCTGTTTTTCCCCCTATTATAAGCCAGGAATTTATCAGTTTTCCCTCCATCTGTGTGAGTTGCCACCATAAAAGATCTGATGTTTGACAAGAACTCTTGGGCCTCCAACTGAGCCCTAGCGCTCTCGTTTCCAGCCTTGACTTGGAGAAGAAAGGAGAGGTCCATGGCAGGACTCTGTTCTTGTGTCGTTATGGCGACTCTCAGAGGTGGGGCCTTACTCCTTCCTCTAACAGGGAACTTAGCGAATGTCGTTTCTGGGTGTATTACTTCCCTCTCATAGGGACTAGAACTACGTGTGGACCTTTTGACATTTTTCACGTAATGGTGGCTTTTTTTTTTTTTACAGATCATGCAGCTTTTATTTACTATTTAATATATTCTTGGTTAGGGATAGGATTTTCCTTTCAAATAAGACCATCACATGCTTAGCCAGCTGAGTACATATTGCTGGGGATTCTATGAAGACTTTGCACATAAAATACAAAAATCTATTACATATACACCCATTTAACAAGTCTGTACAGTACAATGAGTGCCAATGTAAAAATAAGCCCCCAGTAGTTCTTAACAAGCAGCAGGAATATACTGTGGCAGCAGCAGGTAGAAACTTCCCACAAAGGGCAGAGACAGTGTTCACACAGTGCAGTTATTACTAGAGCACAGGCCAACAAGGTCACACCTTTTTCTTTTCATTTTTCTTGTTAGTAAGCACACAAATAAAAGATGGAAAGGGAAAACAGTGGGGATTAAGTGGCAGTCAGTTCTGTTGTATTACTGGGAATTGTAAATTGGTCACAAACATTAATTAAAAAACTTACTGCTCTTTATCACCAAAAAGACAATTTTATTCTAATTTCACTGTTCTTATGTCCAATTGCCAAACTTCAGGTACCTCCTTTTCACGTATCTATAAATCCATTAATATGTATTTAGTGCACTAATTCCAGGAAAAAGGAATTTAGCAATTAGACCTTCTAAAACACTGTAGAGTATGACGAGTAGCTCTGACTATTCCCAGGAAAAAAATGATCAAAATCTATTCTAGATAGCTTTGGAAAATAAAGACCAAAGATATAAAACATGCAAGGTTCTTTTGTCATGTGTTTACCAGTATCAATGCCCCACAATCACAAGCGTTCAGTTTTCAAGCCTTCTAAATAAACACGTGCACACATGCACACCAAACAAAGCTGCACTGTGCATCATTAAAGGAATGATTTAGCATTACTAGTTGTGCAAATGATTTGGCAGGTCAAGATGAAGGCAGTAAGTGTGTGAGTTAGAAATGTGCTTAGAAAGCTCAAATAAATCCAAGTAAATGGCACTAAGGTTAAGGTGTCTTAGCACCACTCTCAGCACCAAGGGAAATTCCCAATAATAAAAGGTTTAAAAAGCAGAAAATTTGATGAGGTTTAACCACTTGATGTATGGACTAAGAACACAAGTCTTGCCCTTATACTCTTACTTTCTCAAAATACCTGATCTGCATTGCATTCTTGCCTAGGAAGAGAGGACCCCAGGCACCATAAATGAAAGTTAGAGGGCACTTAGTGAAGTGGGAAATACAGACCTGGATGTAATGGTGTTTTTATTTGAAATCAAGTAACACATGGTTTGGGTGTTAGGTTAGTCTCTCTCTTTGGATTTGCACACAGAACATTTAGGTTTCCTTGTGATTTCCCACGGGCGCCAATGCACCTGGACTGAAATGCAGGTTTGGCTTTTTAACATATCTGGCTGGCAGCTCGGCTAGCTTTTTTCCCATGGGCAAGCTGTTGTACAGAATCTTTTCTTTTAACTTTATTTTGTATATTTAATAATTGAAAATATAAACAATTAAAAACTAAAAAGAAAACACAGTTGAATAAAAACATCCATTTCTCAATTAAATGTACTGAATACATATAAATTTTCTTTTTGAATCATATAATATGTTACACAATATATTTGGTTCATAGTAACGCATTCATACAGTATTTGTCCTTTAGTGTCTGGCTTGCTTTGCTCAGTATAATGTCCTCCAGGTTCATCCATGTTGCCATATGCTTCACGACTTCATTTCTTCTTACAGCTGCATAATATTCCATCGTGTGACTACACCACAGTTTGTTTATCCATTCATCGGTTGAGGGACACCTGGGTTGTTCCCAACTTTTGGCAATGGTGAATAATGTCTCTATGAACATCAGTGTGCAGATGTCTGTTCGTGTCACTGCTCTCAGTTCTTCTGGGTATATATCCAGTAGTGGTATTGCAGGGTCACGTGGCAAGTCTATATTCAACTTCTTTAGGAACTGCCAAACAGTCCTCCATAGTGGCTGTACATTCTGCATTCCCACCAACAGTGAAGAAGTGTTTCTATCTCTCCACATCCTCTCCAACACTTGTAGTTCTCTGACTTTTTAATAGTGGCCGTTCTGATAGGTGTGAAATGATATCTCATTGTACAGAATCTTAATACTGCTTGACCTGGAAAATGATTTCTGATGAAAGGAGAAGGATATAGATACATATATTTTTACTTTCTGTCAACTAAGAATGGATTCATTTGTCTTTCAGGGGATCAGTAAACATTACATACCTGTCAAGTACAAGGCAGTTTCCTGGGCACTTTCATGCCCTAAGGTAAATCCCTAAGGAAAAAATCAAGTATATAATTGAAAACATTTGCCCAAACAAGATACCTACAAAATGTTTTAAATGCCAGGCAAATGATCATCATCACCACCACCATTTTCAAATGATGAATGAAATCAGCGTTGACAAAGTATCTAAGATCTTTACTACTCTGTTCATTTCTCAGTGGAAACTTGCTCTGTGCCTCCTGCTTTTGATGGTGGGATGACAAGTCATGGCTGGCCGTCAGCAGGTTTAAAAAGCTGAGACAGTCTCTTCCTTCGCGTTGTTTCTAGAGTTCGTTGGGAAGTGGAAACGTCAATGTTTAACTAATTGCCCAAAGTATAGGATAGTGTATCTGGTTGCTTTTCTGTTAGAGAAAGGCCAGTAGCAGTAATCCCTTCTCCGTGGCAGTGAAAACAGCTTCTTTTCCTTCCCAAGACTGTTCTCTGAGTCGAGAGACTTGAGTCTCGGCACCGTCCCCCACCCCATCTGCTGCATGGCAAACCAGTAAGGAAAGTAACCCCATTTTTTAAAGGCTTCGCTTCCTGACACTAGCCCCAGCCGCAGCCTCGCCCCCCCGCAGAGGACCGCGCGGTCACTTGCTCTGCCTCCGCGGCCGTCCTGCTTCCCGAGCAGGAAGACTGCGTCAGTTTCCATTCTTACGGCTGGACAGATGGCACGCGATGGTCCAGAGGAGTGTACGTGCTGAAAGATTAACCGGGGCAAGATTTCTTTCAAATGCTTTCTTTGGAAAAGTTTGTCGTTTCTAAACGTAAAGAAAGCATAACGCTTTGTACTAAAGTCTTGCGCCATTGCTAGGTCCGTGTGTATGTGTTTGGAGCTTGTTCCTTCTCACTTCTCGTCGCTGTCGGCTTCCGGGATCTGTGCCCTTTCAGCCTGTGTTCTGTTGGTGTCGGCTTCTGCTCCCAGGGCCTTCGCTCGCGTCTCCGCATGTTTCTCCTGTTTATAAAGGGCTCCAGTAAGGTGATCAAGGCCCACCCTGCCTCACGCGGTCTAGTCAGAGGCCCATAACGGAAGTGATTTAATCAAAGGGCCACACCCACAGTAGTTTACATGTGCAGGAATGGATTCGCTCTACGAACATGATCTTCTGGGGTCCACCCACCTTCAGACTTCACAGATACATACCTCCAAGCTACTGCCACATTTCTCCAAAGAAAATATATACATGGCCAACAAGCACATGAAAATATCTTTTGCTCAACATCATTAGTCATCAGGGAAATGCAAATCAAAACCACAAGACACCACTTCACACCCACTGGGTTGGCTCTGTGATGGCGAGGACGTAGAGAGCGGAAGTCTGCGCGTTGCTGTGGGACTGTAACTTGGAAAAGTCTGGCAGTTGACAGTTGAACAAAATGCTAAGCATATCACTACCATTTGACCCAGCACTTCCCCCCCCCGGGGTTATACCCACGAGTAGGAAAACGCGTATCCATACAAAGCCTTGTGCACGGGTGATCCTAGCGGCGTTGTTCATAGTAGCAAAGAGTAGAAAGAGCCCAAACGTCCACCATGGACAAGTGAGCAGAGTGTAGACTGTCTGCAGTGGAACCTTATTCAGCCATACAAAGAAGTGAGCACTGACGCCCGCGCCGGGACTTGTTCTCAGTGAAATGCGCTGGCCATGAAGGCCGCAGATTGGGTGGTTCCGTTTCTGTGAAATATCCAGAAGAGGCAAATCCATAACGACAGAAAGTGGATTCATGGTTGCCAGGGCTGGGAGGCCTGGAAGGGCTTGGGGGCAGTGGGGGAGGGGCAGCCCCGGGCGCAGGTTTCTTGACGTGCAGGCGCCTTGACTATATGGAACACGTTAGGCGTGCGCCATAAGTGGGCGTGTGGTCAGGTGTGTGCGCATGTTTCAGCAGAGCTGCTGCACAGGACGGGGGGCGGGGGCGGCCCGTTTCTCTCCACACTCTCCACGGCCCCTCAGGTGTGCGGTGCCAGCACTTTCCCAGGAGAACCAGGCTGGTTGTACCCAGCGGTTTGGAGATGTATATTCCGTGAATTCTGTTTGATTTTCATTGGAGTAGATGCTGGCCTAAAGTAACGATGCGTGCTTTCTTGCCATGGCCACTGGGATAGCGGTGCACCTGGCCACCTGGTGGGCTGGGCCCTCACTCACATGTGCTGTGGCAGCCCAGCTCAGGAGAAAACCACGTGTGGATTTTTCATGTTCTTGCCTCAATCCACGTTGAATTTGAGATGATTTTTCAAGCTTGAAATGTTTCCAAAATTAAATCTGTTAGCATTTCTCTGCAGAGCTGTGCAGGTTGTAAAAACAAAATATAGGGGAGCAGATGTGGCTCGGACAGTTGAGCGCCCCCCTCCCACATGGGAGGTCTCAGGTTTAGTTCCTGGTGCCTCCTAAAGAAGACAAAGAACGAGCAGATAATGAGCAAAAACAACGAGAAAGAAAAAAAAAAATGAGCAGACAGCTAGGAAATAATACAAAAAAACAAGCAGGGAGCAGATGTGGCTCAGGCGTTGGGTACCCGCCTCCCACATGGGAGGCCCCGGGTTCAGTTACCAGTACAATGAGCAAAAACAGCAAGCAAAACAGACAAGGGCGCCATCTTGGCGGGGCGGGGGTGGGGGTAATAAAATAAAATACCACTTAAAAAATATATATATATATATGTATATGGCATGTTATAGTAAGAGGAAGTAAAGCTGGTCTCAATTACAGGCATTTATAAACCATGTCTTGCAGCTGTCCCCAGTTGTTGAGATAATCTAAGCATAGGCTATAGTATGAGACTCCAAATATTTTTAAGCTGAGGACACAGGTTTTGCTTAATTCTTGGTAAAGCTGAGGGCCCTGCCGCTCCCCCTGGGCCTTGTGACGTGCTTGTTCCTTCTGGTGGCCCCTCACCTGTGCCTCTTGCTGCTCCCTGCCCCTCCGCCTGCAGAGCTGCAGCTCCACTTGGACTTTCCCCTTGGACAGGACCTCCTGAGTGGCCCTGCTCCCCAGTGCTGCAGGCGTCCTGGCTCCACCTCCGTGTCGCTCTCCTCCCTTCCCCAGGGAGCAGGCCCGGCCGACCCCAAGGTGCTCTCCTGTTTGTGCAGGCAGGTGCCGCGTGGCTGAGCCAGTTTCCCCCCTGGCCCCTTCCCGCAGGTTCCTTCCTCGTCCTGCCCGTCCATGGCACCGGCTGCTCGGCCCTCGCCAGGGTAGGGCTCCTCAAGGCAGCAGCTTGCATCTGCTGCAGGAAACACCTCTGCTTGCCATCTTTTTCTCATGTTCTGAAACAAAAGGGGTGTGGGATGGAAGGAAGCCTAATGGCAAATGGGAACTGGGTTTTCACTGAAAAGCAGAAGAATTGTGTTAGGAAACAAGAGAAATTACTAATGCATTTGCTCAGTTAGTGAAAATGCGATGTGGTAGCCAAAGCCCGACTGCTTTGAAAGCAGGACTTTCACAGCTGTGCTGTTATTAGTGTGAGCTGAGAGCAGCGGCTGACGAGAGGAAGCAGCGCAGAGGTGCCCGCCGTGGCCTTCCTAGCACGGTTTCGTTGATCTCTCACCCCGAGGCAGGAGTGGCTGCAGCGCCGAGGTCAGAGCCAGGGCCGAGGCCTCTCAGACACCTGATGGTTCCCTCGCTTTTCTCCCCGCAACACGAGGAAAGCTGCTCTGGCGCTCGGGCGTGATGCTTGTTGTAAGGCCGCCCGCCTCGTGGCTGCTGCCCCGTGGCCGGGCAGCGTGGACTCCGCCTGGGCCCTGGGCGCTGCCCCTGCCGCGCCCCCTGGCGGGCAGGGCCTCCTTGGCTCGGGCCTCGGAAGGGCGCAGGGCTTGGGGAGCAGGGGGCGGTGGGCAGGCCGAGGCGGCGCCCTGTGCGGCGTCCGTGTTGCTAGGGGAACTCGCTCCTCTTCGTCCCCTGGTTACTTCTCACAGCCTGTGCGCACGTCGCTCGTTCTTGGCGCCACAGCCGCGCGGGCCGGTGCTGCTCTCCCCGTTCGCTGGTGGGGCCTGGAGAGCTCGTCCTCCCCCAGGGGCCGCCCTGCTCGCCGGGCAGCACCTGGCCGCTCAGCCGCTGCACGCAGGCGGGGGAGGTGCGGGGCCCGCGCAGAGGGGCCGGGGGCGTCTCGGGGAGGCCGTGAGGACGGTGCTGCTTCGCGGGCCGTGTCCGGGAATCTTTCAGGCTGCTCCTGTCTGACCCGAGCGGCCGTTGGTGCAAACCAATGTGCGTGAAACGGTCCCGCGCGTAAAGCTTTAGAGTGGCTGACCTGACGGCCTGGGTGACAGGTAATTAGGCGTCAGCGGCCAGCATCTCGCATAGGCGATGAGAACGGCTTTCCTCCGCCGACGGCGGCTGTGGCCGTTGCTCCTCTGTGTCAGGGTCCTGGGGTGGCCCCGCGGCATCATCCTGTGGTTTTCCCTCGATGCCGGCCGCCCCCGCAGCGCACGCGGCCTGGCCGGCCCTGGGCGGCCTCGGCACCTCTGCTGCTCGGGCCCGCCTCGCGCACCCGCCTGCCCTCCGCTGAGCCGAGCGCCCCCAAACTGCCTGTTCCGTTCACTGCCTGTCGGCCTTTTGTGCTAAACCAGATGCTCTCTCTACTCAGACTCGTGGTGGGGTTCAAGACTTTCATTGTTACCATCCAGAATTTTGGGGAAATCATTTAGTTTAGGACATGTCTTATGTTGACTTGGTTCTGTTTTGGTTTTATCTCTGGATAATTCTGAAACTGTGCAGCCGTGCTCTGTGTACATGTAGGGTGATGCCGCTGTAGCTCCTAAGTCTGCAGCTGCTGCTGCTGCTGCCCTCTCGCCCCAGGCTTTCCTCCCCAGTCGCTGCGTTGACATGCAGCTGCAAGTGGCTCAGCGCCCGCAAGGCAGCGTCCCCAGCAAGTGCGCCTCGGCAGTGGGTGGCATGCTCTGAAAGGAGGCGACCACGGCACGTCTGAAATGATTTTGGATGGCTGAACAGTAAACCCTAGACAACCTTAACGTTTGCTTTCTTCATATTTTATGCAACTATGAAGGCAGTTGTTGGATTTGATTGGGGGGCTTTTAAAAAAGCATCTCTCATGGGGGGCGTCCATAAAATACTGCCTGCTTTTTTTAAGACTCTGCATTATATTTGCGTTGTGTTGAATGTGTATTCTGTGCTTCAGCAGACACAGGTCATTAAGATTCCTTCTGAAGTTTCCTCAATAAGTCTAAAGCTCAGCCGCCAGAAGATATTCTTCTTTCAAAAAGTTTTCAGCGAAGGTCCCGAGTTTAAGTTCCTTTTGAGGGCACGTTGATAGACCCATGCAGGTGTTTTTGAAGTTCCTGTTCAGTTCTTGAAAAGAAATCGCCAGGAAGCAAAGGATCTTCTTGAGCTGATACTCCCAGCTGAGAATAAATCTCAGTGGAGACTTGACGGGAGCTGGGCAGAGGCTTGGAGCAGCGCAGCTGCTGTGCGGCTGCTGATCGCTAGGACTGGAGCCAGCACGGCAGCCTGAAGCCCTGCTCGGGGCTCGCCCCTCCCCTGCTCCTCCCGTGGGAAAGGAAGGTGTTCTTGTCCCCCCAAGGTGGGCTGGACCTGGCTGTGTGCTTTGCAGAAGCGAGAGGGAGAGCCGTGGCTCTGTGCGCTCCACTCACTGCCCTGCCGGGAGCTTTTGTTTTCTGCAGCGAGAAGAGAGTGCCCCAGGCAGCTGCTGCTCCTTCAGCCTGGCCATGCCAGCCTCCCCACAGACTGGAGACCTGAAGCGAGAGAATAAATGCTCGTTACACTGCGACACTGGGTGTTAGGGTAGCTTGTCAGGCAGCAGAAGCTGACACATACAGGGCTCACAGCATTTCCTAGACATCTTGTAGCTGTTCTTTTCTAGGATATTAAGATGGTAGCTACTCTCATTACTGGGTTCTGAGTAAGGCAGAGTTTTCAAAACTTTATCAGACACTTCTTTGATCTGTTGGTGGTTTAAAGAGTGAGTTCAATTTCCACAAATTTGTGAATTTTCCAGATTTTCTTCTGTAACTGATTTCTACTTTCACTCCATTATAGTTAGAGAAGATATTTTGTATCTTTATGTGATCTCAATATTTTTTAAATTAT
>JAQZBX010070999.1:0-15333 GCA_029593785.1 Cabassous unicinctus
AGATAAAATTCATATTTATTTTTAAACACATAAACAATTTTGCTCAGATATTCTTTACACACATGGTTACTCTTTGTAAAGTACATGTATATGTCATATCTCTCAGAAGCCCTGGAAAAATGATGAATTCAGCCTCCAGAGAGGCAAGTTTTCCTTTAATTCCTGATTGTTAAAGATGTATTTTAAAAAAAGATTCATATGTCACAGATGATTCAATATATTTTCAATTTTATGTCATATTATAAATATAATTTAGGTATAATATATCCAAAAAACCATGTAAACCCTAATAAAATTATATTTTCTAAGGATATTGACTAACAAGACATTAAGGAATATTATATATTGCTTAAAAGTAGCAATAAAAACAAAAATAAACAAACATTGAACAGGAGCTACTATATTCAAAAACTGGAATGCACCAATAAAAAATAAAAGAGCAATTGAGAGAGTTTCTTGCACTGATGGGGACTCCTAACAAAAGTGTTTTAAAGAAACCCTTGCACATGGCTATGACAATAAAGTTAGATACCCCTTACATTGTTAGTTAGTAACCCTTTAAGCATTTCTAAGGAAAGTGACTCATTTTTTATTATTTGAAAACTCTTATGGATACTTTGCAATCTGTATATAATCAGAATGTGGGACAGACTAAGGAACTCCAAGCAATGTCTTAGAAGTAAAGACAAAAATTGGAATCTCCATATCTCCTTTTAGGACATAAACAAGTTATGAGAGGCACCACAGAAATTTATGTAGTAGAGATAAAAAGTCAAATTTATGAAAGCAGAAATCCTCCTGGATTTATCATTGGATATTTTTTGTTTCACCAGTGCTAAAAACCTTCAGACCAGATTTTTAACTACTTTCATCATCACTCTATCTTCTCAGTCTCTGTTTGCATATGTAGAGCAAAAAAGCAAAACTTTTGAAGATTTCAGCTTGACTGAAGCTTTAAAAACTCCCTGATTTGGTAAACATAATCAAGAGAGAATCTAAATGCATAGAAGTACTGGGCAGATTTACCAACTGGAGAGGAGTGTGAGAGAAAATGATGACTGGGTATCTAATAAAGACATAGCATTTGTTTCATCAAAATAAAGCACTCAAAAGTGGATAATGGTAGACAGAATACATACAAAATTATCCTACTGAGATTCGTCCAAATATTGTATAACATAATTTACTAGAATTTAAATAAATCATCTCTTATATTTCTTAGTTTCAGGCACAGTTTACACTCTAAAACTCTGAATGACTTATAATTCTGGGGCTTGTGTCTATTGAAAACTACCATAATGTAAATTATAATTGAAATATGTATATCTACTTATATAATTTATTAAAAATAATAAGGCCCTTTCAGTTTAATGCAATAACACATTTAAAAAAAAATTGTAACAGCCTCAGAGTAAAATAAAATTATTGGAAGGAAAGAAGTGATATTTTCTTTTGATAGTTTCCTTAATCCTGCTTTTCTGCAGTGTGGGTGAATTCTCATAAATTCATTCATTCTGTTCTAAAAGCATATAGTTTTCATCTAGAAAATATTGGTTCCCAGAGTGAAGCATATCTAAGAAATATGACATATTTCATTTAACAATACCAAAACATTTCATCTATTCCACAATCCTCTCAGACATGTCTTTAACAATAGTTAAACAACAGGGAAGCTATTGAGATCATAGGGAGGATGGAAGTTTTTCTAAAAATATAATTGTCATTTGAAATTCAAATTTTATCAACAACTAATTTCAGCAGGTGTTTTCAATATATTTTTTATTAAGCATTTGAAGGTTTACAGAAAAATCATGAAGAAATAAAAATGTTCTCATAGAACACCCAAAACACAATATTCCCTATTATTAACATTTTGCAAAAGTACAGTAACTTTGTTACTATAGGTGAAGCAATATTATTACATTTATACTACTATTTATATCCCATAGTTTATCTTAGGGTTTGTTCATGCTTTGAGTTGAACAGTAGTTATATATTTTTTCTTTCATTTTTTTTCTGGTAACATATATATCACCTATAATTTTCCATTTTAATTATTTGAGGTTATATTATGAATTTCAAGGAGAGAAATGATGGTCAATTCCTCTGGGTGTGTAGCCCCTTGATTGTATTTGATTCAGCTAAGATGACTTTAATTAAATTATGTTAAGTTTAGGACTTTGATTTGACCAAATCATTAGGGTGATTCAATTTGAGTACCTGCCCCACACTGTGGACTATATAAATGGACACTTAATCAAGGAGAAACACAGAAGCAAATATCTGAGAAAAGAGAGAGGACTCCATAGATATGGAAGAGGATCCTGCAGCCCCGGGAAGAGAGATGAGCCATTTGCCTGATAGTTTACAGTTGACTTTGTGATGTGAATAGAGCAGCTGAGCTGTAAAGAAACATGTCCTCCAGCCTGCAGCTTAGATTAGAAGAAGCCAGTCCTGTGGAGCCTTAAGAGGAAAGAAGAAGGCTGAACCCCTGCAGATATCACCCACCATCTTGCTTCAACATGTGGCAACTGATTTTGGGTAAAGGAAAATCTTGGGTTGTACTCTTTATGGACTTATAACTAAGTTTTATCCAAAATAAATATCCTTTATGAAAGCCAACAGATTTCTGGCATTTTGCATCAGCACCACTATGGCCAACTAATACAGAATTTGTTACCAAGTCAGGTGGTGATTTTAAAATTACCAAAAATATTTGAACAGTTTTATATATGGGTAAAGGGTATTTTTTGGAGGAATTGTGAGATTCTTTATGGAAAAGGCCTAGATTGATTTGAAGAGACTGTTGATAGGAATATGGATCCTAAAGTTATTTCTGTTGAGGCCTTAGAAGGAAATGATGAAACTATTATTGGAAAGTTGAGAAAAGGTGATCCATGTTTTAAAGTTGCACAGAACTTAACAAGGTTGACTGCTGATCTTATATGGGAGTCAGAAGTTGAAAATTATGAATTTGGAGATTTAGCCAAGAGATTTCCAAACTAAATGTGGAAGATGCAGTCTGGCTTCTCCTTGCATCTTATAACAAAATGATAGAGGAAAGAGATAACCTGAAGAGTATCCTGTGGCCCAAAGAAGAGAGATGAGCCATTTGACTGATAGTTTATAGCTGACCTTGTGAAGACACCAGAGCAGCTGACCTGGAAAGAAATGAGCTCTCCAGCCTACAGCTGAGATCAGAAGCTGGGCCCATGGAGCCTTCAGAGGAAAGAGGAAAGGTGTACACTTGCAGATATCACCTGCCATCTTACATCAGATAGCAACAGAATTTGGGTGAGGAAATAACTTTGAGTGGTACTATTTAGGGAATTGTAATACCACAAATAAATACCCTTTATAAAAACCAACAGGTTTCTGGTATTTTGCATCAGCACCCATTTGGCTGACTAATATACAAATATATCTTTTAGTAGTATTAATTATATTCACAAAGTTGTGCTTCTATCATCACCATCCATTACCAATTTTTCCTTCACACCAAACAGTAACTTTTCACCTCTCTTAACTATTAATTAGCTATCAATTCCCTACACTAACCTGTATCCTGTTAACCTGTAGTCTAGTTTCTGATTCTATGAATTTGCTTATTCTAATAATTTATATCAGTGAAATCATATTTGTACCTTGGTTTCTGTTTTTCTCACTCAACATGAGGCCTTCAAGATCCATCCGTGTTATTTGCATGTATCATAACTTTATTCCTTTTAACAGCTGAATAATAATCTATTGCATGTATATACCATATTTTGTTTATCCATTTATTGGTTGATGGACAATTAGGGTTGCTTCCATATTTTGCCAAGTATGAACAATTCCACTATGAATATTGATGTTAAAATATGTTTGAGACCCTGCTTTTAATATTTTTGTGTGAATGCATAGTAGTAGTTTGGCAGATCCTATGTCAATTATATATTTAACTCTCTGGTAAACTGCCAAACTGTATAAAGACACACAAACACACACAACACACTAGAAAATTTTCAGCATGCAAGAAAAATTTTAAATATCTGGCCATATAAATTATTGATGAGGAAAGTGAGCAAAGAAAATTCTCATAATTGGCACAACCAGATCAGACAATAGTTTGTCACTGTATTTTAGACATCTGTTTATCTATTTAAGGCCCCAGGATGTGTATATCTATTGTGGGTGTTGTGCCACACTGATGAAGGATGGTGGTGTGGGATGTTGTTGGAGGTGTGGGAGGTGGGGAACATGGGAATCCCTGTAATTTCTGAGTAATATTTAGGCTATCTAAGAACCTTAAAGAAAAAAATATATATATATATATATAATAACACTTATGTAAACAAATGCACATATATGCATATGTATTTATATATCATTTTACAACTATTGGTATGTATTGTGAAAATTTTGATTTTTACCCACAATAAAAAAAAGAATAATTTTATAATTGGGTGAAATGAAAGCATTTTTATATACTATTTTTCAGTAAAATCTTAATAGATTTTAAATCTAAGATTAATGGTCAATAAACCTCCAAAATAGTAGTAAAGGATACAAATTTAGAACATCAGTTATGAAGACAATGGTAACATATTTGTGAACTGATTTTAATATATTTCAGAAGACAGCATAGGAAATTTGGTATCTAAAGTTGTGGGTAGAGGTGTTAGGTAAGAGTATAAATGGAAGCAGAATGAGGGATAGATGGATTTTGCCATGTTAACAACCAGAAATGTGGAGTCTATGGGAGAGGGAAGCAACATCTCCCTTAGCCAAATCTGGTTAACAGCAGAAGTAATCAGCAGCCAGTCACATGCAGACTTTAAAATATCTGAGGGTGTTTCTCTATTGAAACAGATATTGAGTAAATGATGAGGGAAAACCATGGGTAGCCTTTTCTATTACAGCCTGTGAGGAATGTGTCCTCCAATGTGTCATTGAGAGGACTCCTATATATTGGTGCCAGCTCCACACCTACATACCATGAAGCAGAAATCATCAGCCAATTGACTTCAAGGTACAGAGATCAGAAGCTGCTTTCAGTTGACTTATGTACAGCTTTGAACAGACTAATCAGTACTACAAAGTAGTGTCAGAAAGCCATATTTTGAATGAGTAGTAACATAAAAACATTATAAATGGCTCAAAATATTGAGACAGTTAAAACAACTGGAGAATATTATAAAACCTGTAGTTAATACCTTCAAAGAGATATAATATGATTTTGTATCCTCCATTTGTTAAGAGAAAAATACATCTCAGATTAAAGAGAGTTACTGGGCATTTTTATACATATTTTTATAAATCCAGTTTAAAGCATTAAAAAGATCATTTGGAACAAGAACAAATATATATCACTATTACAAGGTGGTAAGAATATGGAGATGCATGGAAAAATACAATTATGTTAACTTATGGACTATAGTTAACAGCAGTATTGTAATACTATTGCATCAGTGTTAAAGAAGGTACCTGAGTTATTAATAATAGGGGGGTATGGAAAAATATAGATCATAGTTAGTGGTAACAGTATGATCATGTTCTCTCACAGTCTGTGACAAAATTTCCACAACAATGTAGGGTGTTGGTAGAGGGGTGTTGCGTAGGAATTCTACAGATTATGAATGATTGTTTTCTTAAGATCAAAACTTCTCTAATAAAATATGTTTTTTTCTTTTTTTTGTTTTTGTTTGCTTTTAATTTTTAAAAGATACTTAGATTACATAAATGTTACACAAACGATATAGGGATTCCCATATGCCCCACTCCCCACACTTCCCACAACTTCCCACAAGAACATTCTTCATTAGGGTGGCACTTTCATTGCAATTCATAAATGCATCATGGGGCTTTGTCATTAAGCATGGACCATAGTTTACATTGTAGTCCACACTCTTTCCCACACAGTTGTATGATGATATAAAATAACCTATATCTGTCATTGCAACATCATACAGGACAATACCCAAGTCCTGAAAAAGCCCCCGTAATAAAAGCATTTTTCCCTTTCCCTACCCTTAAGAGCCTCCAGTGGACACTGGCTCAACATCAGTGTTTCAATTTCTTCCATTGCTATAATCAATATATGTCTATAGTAGAATACCATTAAGTCCACTCTAGTCCATAGTTCTTTCTCCAATCCTGAGGATTCTGGGATGGTTACATCCACTCCATGCCCATATGAGAGGGGGCTTATATGCCATAGGGAAGATGGATGGCACTATCCTGCCTGCAGCTGCAGACACTCTCCATTCCCTGAGATGGCTGTTGTCCATCATCATCTCCCTGCCAGTTGTTCTGGGTGAGTCCAATGTGCTGTAGAGTAGGTGTTGCAACTCCACTGAGTTTCTGGGCCCAGCTGGCACATGGCCAGCCCAAAGACTCGAGTCTCTCGGTATATACCTACAAACTCCAGCACTAAGTGCAGATTTAAATAGAGGGACAAATGAGCCATGTACAGGAAAAACATAATTGAGTTCAACTCTGTCACTCTAAGGAGCACAAATTCCAAAGTAATGCCCACTGGCAAGACACCAAACTCCGAAGCTATCCACCATGACCATAGGACCTGGTGTCTCCAGAGCTCTCAAGAGTCCCACTATTTTGGATAGTATCCACTTTGGAAGTTTATGAGATCCTGCTGAGATGTGCATAAGCATTACCTCTGGGATGACCTCCCGACACACTTTGAAGTCTCTTAGCCATATAAACTCATTTGTCTTTACCTTTAACCCCTTTTATTTGAAGTCTTTTTCCAGTTGCATTGGTAGTTGGTGATTGGTAGCAATCCCTCGAGGCCAGGGAATCTAATTTCCGGGAGTCATGTCCCACGCTGTGGGGAAGGTAATGCATTCATATTCTGGGTTTGACTTAGAGAGAGGCCACATTTGAGCAACAAGAAGTCTCTCAGGAGACAACCCTTAGGCATCCCATAACAAGAAGCTAAGTTTCAATTTCAAGATCAAAGGCTCATAAGCCTAGTCATCTACATCAAGGGCCCATCAGTGTATCATCCTCCTTCACCAGTCACTGCCTCTGCACTTGGGGGACTGTTGCTGCTCCCTTAGAGAATGTGGCAGAGCCCTCCAGGAAGGGAATTCAGAATTCTCTCGGTTATTGTGTGTGTCTTCACCCACAGTGACAATGTCCCATTAACATTAACAATTTTACATACTTTATATGTTTGTTCAGGTGAACTTCCTCCCATGCATCCCCCATCACTGACACCACATACCAACAATCCTCCCTCCACCCAGGTGTAACCCTTCTGTGATCCAAAGCTTCTTCAAAAATGAAGCCATAATACAATTAATAGCTGAATACAATTAATAGGAAAATGCAACAATAAAGATAAGTTTAAATATGAGAAATAATACATAAAAATTTAAAATAACTAAAAATAAAATTAAATGATTGGAACATTTAAAAAATGAAAAGTATTTTGCCTTTGGTCATCACAATATCTGTGGTCCTGTCTGTACCATAGCACCTTCCCCCACTCATTCCCCAGTGTCTCACTATTTTTCATTTTGTTTTTAAAGAAGTTTTAGGTCACAGCAAAATCACACACAGAATAGAGGAGACTCATATACCCAACATCTTCCCCTTTCCTCACCCCATATTAATACTTTTTTATATATGGATGGTACCTTTGTTATAACTGATATACAAATAGTGAAACACAGCTATTAAACATGATCAAGGGTTTATATTATGGTTTACATTGAGACCGTAAACTTTTATAAATTTTGATGATATTTACCATGTCCTCTGTCCATGACTGCAAGATCATGTAGAACACTTCCATTGCCCCCAAATACCCCCTGTTTGTTCTATTCTATTCCTCCTTCCCCCTCTCCTTGGGGCCCACAGTGACCCCCTGGCTTCACTCCTTGATGACAAGATTCACAGTTACATGCAACAAAACTGAGGTCTTGAAACATTGATCTGTCCTCCCCTATTAGGTACCACCCATGTTCTCCAGATTCCTGCCTATATATTTGTGAACATATCAGTCCTCCAAAGGATGTGAGTCCAACTCCTTCCCGCTCATTATGTGGGTCTCCACCCACTGATACAACACATTATGACAGAAAGATCACTCATGCACTCCCTAGAAACCAGCTCCAAGTGTGCCCTGTCCTGAATTTCCCCACATCCACCACCTTAAACCAGTAACCCTTCCTTATCCTGTTGCCATAAGAGCATTCCCAACTTAGTACTTTCAACCACAGACCTGCAAATCCCCAGTGTTCACCTGGACCCTCTCCCAACCCTCCCCTCAGTATCCTGGACCTTCCAAGCCACCCTTCCCAATCTAACCACCTGTCGACCCTGCATCACCCAACCCAATAATATCTCTACCCTCCTGTAATATCCCTTAAATACATAACTACACACTTTCACCTTACCATAGATTACATCTGTATGGGTGTTGGCTCATAACCCTCTTCTCCCTTTCTATTTTTGTAAACCTATCTTTCAGACAAATAGCTCTCTGAGCCTGCTCAATTTGCTTAATTCATAACAATTAAGCAAACAATTCAGGTACTGTTCATCATTCAATGCTTGGCTTGCTTCACTCAACATAAAGTCCTCAAGATTCATCCATCCTGTCCTATCTGTTAACACTTTATTCCTTTTTACAGCTGTGTAACATTTCATTGTATGTATGTACCATATTTTGTTTATCCATTCATCTATTGCTGGGCACCTGGGTTGATTCAAACTTTTGACAATAGTGAATAATGCCATTGTGAACATTGGTGTGTATATATCTGTTTTTGTTTTTGGTTCATTTCTTCTGAGAATATACCCAGCAGTGGAATAGCTGGATCATATGGAAGTTCTATAATTAATCTTTTGAGGAACTGCCAAACTGTCCTCCACAATGCTGGACCATTCTACATTCCCACCAGCAGTGGATTAGGGTTCCCATTGCTCTGCATCCTCCCCAACACTTATAATCCACAGTTTTATTAATAGCCATAATTCTAATGGGTGTAAGATGGTATCTTAATGTAGTTTTGATTTGCATTTCCCTAATAGGTAGTGATGTTGAGCATCTTTTCATGTGCTTTTTAGGTGTTTGTATTTCTTCCTTGGAGAAGTGTCTTTTCAAGTCGCTTGACCATTTTTAAATGGATTATTTGTCTTTTTAATTTTGAGGTGTAGGATTTCCTTATATCTGCTAGATATTAGGCTCCTATCAGATATAAGGTTGCCAAATATTTTCTCCCGTTGGGTAGGCTGCCTTTTTACTTTCTTGATAATGTCCTTTGACGTGCAAAAGTTTTTAATTTTGAGGAGATCCCATTTATCTATTTTTTCTTCTGCTGCTTGTGTTTTGGATGTGAAGTTCATGAAACCATTTCTTATTACAAGATCTTGTAGATGCTTCCCTACATTATCTACCAAAGTATTTATGATCTTGGTTCTTATATTTAGATCTTTGACCCATCTTGAGTTGGTTTTTGTATAAGGTGTGAGATGGTGCTCCTCTCTCATTCTTTTGGATTGGATATCCAGTTTTCCAAGCACCACTTGTTGAAGAGGCCATTCTATCCCAGTTGAGTGGGCTTGGTGGCCTTGTTGAATATCTGATGACTGTACATGCAAGGATCAATATCAGAACTCTCATTTCAGTTCCTTTGATCGGTATGTCTATCCTTGTGCCAATACCATGCAGTTTTGACCACTGTAGATTTGTAGTAGGATTTAAAGGCAGGTAGTGTGATACCTCCAATTTCATTTTTCTTTTTCAATATATCCTTGGCCATTTGGGGCCTCTTACCCTTCCAAATAAATTTTGCAGTTTGCTTTTCCAATTCATAAGGAAATACAGTGTTGATTTTTATTGGGATTTTGTTTGGGTAGAAAAGACATCTTAAAGATGCTTACTCTTCCTATCCATGAACAGGGGATATTCTTCCATTTATTTAAGTCTTCTTTGATTTCCTTTAACAGTGTTGGGTAGTTTTCTGTATATATATTCTCCTTTACACCTTTAGTTAATTTTTTTCTTAGGAATTTGATTCTTTTCATTGCTATTGTAAATGGTATTGTTTTCCTGATTTCCTCCTGAGATTTCTCATTATTGGTGTACAGAAATACCACTGTGTTTTGAGCATTGTTCTTATAGCTTGCAACTTTACTGAGCTCATTTATAATTTCTAGAAGCTTTCTTGTAGATTTCTCAGGCCTTTTTATTTATAGGATCATGTCATCTGCACACCGTGAAATTTTTACTTCTTCCTTTACAATTTGGATGCTTTTAAAAATCTTTTTCTTGCCTCAGTGCTCGAGCAAGTACTTCTAAGACAATATTAAATAGGAGCAGTGATAGTGGGCATCCTTGTCTTGTTCCTGATCTTAGAGTGAAAGCTTTTTGGATTTCACTATTGAAGATGATGTTAGCTGTGGGTTTTTCATTTATACCATTTATCATGTACAGAAAGTTTCCTTCTATTCCTATCTTTTGTAATGTGTTTTTTCAGGAAAGGGTGCTGTATTTTGTCGAATGCATTTTCTGTGACATAGGGATGACCATGTGATTTTTTTTTTCAATCTGTTCATATGGTGTATGTATTAGTCAGCCAAAGGTGTGCTAATGTGAAACACCAAAAATGGGTTGGTCTTTATAAAGGGTATTTATTTGGGGTAGAAGTTTACAGTTACCAGGCCATATTACAGTGAATGGTTTTCTTATGTTGAGCTATGTTTGCATACCCTGGATGAAATTCACTTGTTAATGGTGTTTAATTCATTTGATATGTTATTGAATGCTATCAGCAAGTATTTTGTTGAGGATTTTAGCACCTAGGTTCATTAGAAAGATTGGTCTGTAATTTTCCTTTCTTGTGTTGTCTTTGTTTGACTCTGGAATTATGGTAATGTTGGCATCATCAAATGAGTTAGGCATTGTTCCTTCTACCTCTATTTCTTGGAAGAGCTTAAGCAAGATGGGTGTAAGTTCTTTCCATAATTTTTGGGGGTATTCACCTGTGAAAACATCTGGTCGTGTGCTCTTCTCTGTTGGGAGGTTATTGATGACTGAATGTAACTCTTTACTTGTAATTGGACTGTTGAGTTCATCAAATTTTTTTCATGACTGTAGGCTGCTTGTGAGATTCTTGGAATTTGTCCATTTCTTCTAAATTATCATTCTTGTTGGCATATAATTTTTCAAAGTATCCTCTTATGATACTCTTCAATTCAGTGGGACCAGTGGTGATATCCCATTCCTCATTTCTTATTTTAAGGATTTGCATCTGCTCTCTTTTTTTCTTTGTTTGTCTGACTAGGGTCTTGTCAATTTTATTGATCTTCTCAAAGAACCAGGTTTTGTTTTGTTTATTTTTTCTAGTGCTTTCTTATTTTCTATTTCATTTCATTCTCCTCTAATCTTCATTATTTCCTTCTTTCTATTTCCTTTGGGGGTAGTTTGTTGTTGTTTTTCCAATTCCTCCAAGTGTGCAGTTAGGTCTTTGATTTTAGTGCTTTCTTCTTTTTTGATATATGTATTTATGGGTATGAATTTCCCTGTCATTACAACGTTTGCTGCATCCCATATGTTTTGATTTGTTTTGTTGTCATTTTCATTTGTTTCAAGAGAATTTCTGATTTCTTTTCAGATTTCCTCTTTGACCCACTGTTTGTCTAAGAATGCGTTGTTTAACTTCCTTATCTTTATGCCTAATGTGGTTCTCTTGCCCTTACTGATTTCCAATTTCTTTCCATTGTGGTCAGAGAAATTACTTTGTATAATCTCAACTTTTCTGAATTCATTAAGATTTTTTCTGTGGCCTAGCATGTGGTCTATCTTGGAGCATGATCCATGTTCACTTGAGAAGAATGTATATCCCACTGCATTTGGGTGTATTGTTCTTTATATGTCTATTAGGTCCAGATCCTCTAACATATTATTCAGAATCTTTGTTTCTTTATTGATTCTCTGTTAAGATGTTATGTCTAATGGTCATAATGGTCCCCAAAATCCCCCACTATAATTGTAGAGGCATCTATTTTTCAACTTAATTTTTCCTGTGTTTGCCTTATATATTTTGAGGCACCCTGGTTAGGTGCATAAATGTTTATGATTGTTCTTTCTTCTTGAAAGATTACCTCATTTACTAATATATAGTGTCTGTCTTTGTCTCTTACAATAGTTTTGCTTTTAAAGTCTACTTTGTCCTATATTAGTATAGCTACTCTCTCCCCTTTTTGGTTATTGTTTGCTAGCAAATTAGTTTTCCAGCCATTCACTTTCAGTCTCCTTGAATCTTTGGGTCAAAGGTGGGTTTCTTGAAGACAGCATTTAGATTGGTCATATTTCCTTATCCATTCTGCTAATATTTGTCTCTTGACTGGTGAATTTAATCCATTAACATTCAGCTTTATTACTCTCAAGGAATGACTTTCATCAGTCATATTTTCTTTGGGTTTATGTATGCCATATGTTGTTTTTATCTCTCTTGTCTTTTTAGTTGTTCTTACACTCTCCTCCAACTCTCTTTCTCCTGTTTTTTTTTTTTCCTTTCATAATGCAGAATTTCCTTTAGTATTTCTTGGAGGGCAGGTTTCCTATTGGCATACTTTCTCAATTTCTGTTTATCTGTGAATATTTTGAACTCTTCATCATTTTTGAATGCCAGCTTTGCTGGATAGAGAATTCTTCACTGAAAGTTTTTTTCTTTGAGCACCTTGACTATGTCATATCACTGTCTTCTCATCTCCATGGTTTCAAAATTCCTTGTCATTAATTGTTCTATCTCTCTCCTCTCAGTAACTCCTTTTTCTTCATGTTGCAGAAAGCTTGAATAAATTTAGCACTGTGTACATTTTTTTAAATCACTAGCTCATGAAGGGATGGAAAGCTTCCAAACCATATCCTTGTTGAAGGCCAATGTTTTAATAGCTCACATATTCAATAAAATAAGCAACTCCAAGATTTCCAACATTAATAAGAGCTTCAGTTCTTAATCCTTATCATAGCCTTAATTCCTCACTTGGTTCTATTTCTAATAACTTTACTTCTAATCCTAGACACAGTATAAGAGTGCATGCTAAGTGAGCATTTTAAACAGGAGGCTTCTGTAAACCAATCTTTCACTATCCTCTTGCCTATTGGCTGTGACTGTACCCTGAAGCTCTCCCAATTGTAGAGGTATCAGTTGAAGTACTTGGTGAGTAAGGTATGGTCTTATCCATAGAATGTTCTTTGTTTTTTTTTGTTCAAAATCATTCCAATCTTTATTCAAAACATTTTGGAAAATCTTTTCTAGAATAATGCAAAAATTACACAAGTATAATATTGAATATGAAAAACTAGGACACAGAGATGTATACTTCACATCACGGTGTAAACAACAGAAATGTACAGATAATAAAACTCTCAATATTTTTCAGGGATAAATGCAAATTTAAATACATATTTCAAATATAGTTAAACTTCTTTCAAATTTTGTGTCAACATAGAGGAAATGGGAAAAAGACATTATGTAGAAATCTGAGAATGCATATATTTCTTTTATAATTTTCCTAACTCTAGTAATATAGGTTAATTTCAATATTCATAGCATCAGAGAATCATAAAGTAATTTAAATTAAGAGCAATCTCATAAACCTTTCAGTTATTTTCACATATACAAAATTTATGTTAATATGTTTTCAAACTCTTTTTAGAAATGCCCAATCATTGTCATCTTCTTTTTTTCAACATCAAAAATTGTTCTTGACATACTATATAAGAGGGTCTGTATCAGTCAATTTTTATGAACTTTCTACATTTACTAACAATTCTCTATACTTATCATGACTAGGATGAGTGAGTTCTGATATATCTTGTTCTGTGGCCAGCTGACTTACAAACTGTTTAAGTAACAAAGCTAGTCAAGTTTCTGAGGTCTTCTGAAAATATTAATTCCAATGCGAACAGATGAATTATGCCTATCACTCTTTCTTGGCAGTGTTCCATAAGACATGAAACTGTCCTTTCTTTCTTCTTTTGCAGCATCATCCATAAAATGGTTATTTGATACAAAATCTAATTCATTCCATTTTCCTTTTGTCAATTCATAGACAGATTTCTCTTGCTGTCACTCTACTTCACATTCTTACCAGTTAACAATTTCTAAGGAAATATCCCACCTGAAATGTGCCAGCCATAAAGCATCCTCTCTTCCAACAGAAATAATTCCCAATATTTATGAAGGTCTAACATTCTATCTAAATATCCGCCCTGCATGCTTTTCACTATTATTTTGAAGTCTCTTCATTTAAACTAACCATTTTAACTATAATTACTCTATTTGTGACTGTCTTGAAGCATTTACAATCATAAACCAATCTTGTTTCAATTATCACTATTTTTCAATGATAAAATAATTAGTAGATATCTTATTTCCATACTTATAATTTTCATATATGAAAAACTGAGAATTAAAGATTTATAACCATAAATATATTAGATTTCATACAATTACTTTACTTATATACTTCACTTGTCATTGCAACATCACTGTTATTTTTGTTACCATTTATGTGAATAATAAAATAATGTTGATTTGCCTACATTGGTTAAATTCATATGCCTTTTGCATGTTTTTGCCAAATATTTGCTTTATATAGTAATCATTGCAATTATATTTGACTTATTCTATCATCCTCCTTTCTTATAAATAAAAGAAATTCCCTCAAGGAGATAATTTATTAAATAGTGAAAATAATACTCATGGTGTTAGGTCCTGATTCAGTAGGGCTCGGAGATACCAAGGTTCATGTGGAGAAGTTGAATAGATCCCTGGCATGGCAGGGGTCTAAAGTAACACTTCAGTTGCCCCCCCTAGGTTGGGAGTGCTGCTTTTGAGCTGGAAGAACTGTGCGGGTTTTCAGAAGAGGCACATATATATGGCATGAACGTATATGGCGGGAAAGTACCAAATTAGCTTTCTCAGGTTGGGGTGTGCTCTTTTGGGAACTGCCTGACTGCTTGGGGAGGAATTTTCAGTGGCCTTGTGGGGATGGTGATAAGGAAGGGCTGGAATGGGAATTCTGGTGTATGAGCACATGTGAACTCAGTGAGCAAGAGGTTACAATCTAACACAGCGACCAAGTTCATATTATTGGACTAAACGGTAGGCTACTGGGTCAAACAAAACTCTCAGCTATTTTTATTTTCTTTATCAAAACTATGCTTTGTTGTTGATCCTTAGAATTTTCCTAACTATTCACCATCTTTTAAGCTTGCAACTTTCTCCTCAGTCTCTGAAATTTGTCAAGTTTCCCTCTGCTAAATTTACCTTATGGCTACTCCTCCATGGTGTATCATGATGATTGAAT